>BHFT01028792.1:0-68911 GCA_004320025.1 Laticauda laticaudata
GTAATGCTCACTTTTCATTCATTCATTCATTCATTCATTCATTCATTCATTCATTCATTCATTCATTCATTCATTCATTCATTCCATCTTTAATATTTTTGCAAATAACTGAGAGCAGCAAACATATCCAATACACTTTCCTCCTTCCTATTTTCCCCACAACAACTATCCTGTCAGATGAATTTTGGCTGAGAGGGATTCTCTGACCAAAGCCACCCAACTCGTTTTAATGGCTAAGACAGAACTTGAACTCACTTGAACCCCTATTCCTGTTTGCTTTAATCAAACTGGCTCTCAGCTCCTCTTGATATACCTCATGTGGTGTGTGGACTCTTAGTAAGTATTTTCTATAAGAATGATTTGATTTAGTTTAATTTGATTTAGTGTAGTTTGATTTTAAAGATAGCCATGACTCAATAAGTACCTTGAATTGCACTTGGTAACAAACTACAGCAATGCAATTCCTTCCACATTGGTATTTTATGATACTACCAGATTGTCCTTGTTAACATGTATATCAATGCGGTATACTAGTTGCTGTTTCCAGATGATCTTTAAGGGCAGATCCATGTACAGTGAATTTATACTAGTCAACCTGTGAAAAATAAGGGACATGAGTTGCTATAGCCACTGCACCTCAGTAATTTTAACCTGTTTGTCTCTATTGAGACTTTTATAGTAGATACTTGATGATCTGACATTTTGAACTACCATATAAATAAAATTAATAAAGTCAATGAGTTTACAGCTATTTGTGCTGTAATAATTTCCTTAAAAATGCATCCTAAATGCTGACACTTTATCACACTACGAACATATTTGCATGAGTGATGTGAAATTGTTTTATGTGAATGGAAAAATAGTAAAATGGCGAAACCCTTTTAAAAAAAGCTACTAGCTAGCAAGGAAAAGCTGCATAGCAGAAGAAAAAATAGTAACTGAAGAGAAAGTTTCTAGTAGGTTTCAAATTCTCTATATAATACTTTACAAAAGAGAGGAATATAATCATTTGTGTGATCCAATTTGTGTGTGTATGTGTGTGTGCACGCACTTTCAAATTAGTCTTGACTCCTGGCAATCACATGGACAACTCTGTACATTTTTCCTGCAACATTTTCAGAAGTCATTTGCCATTGCCTTCTTCTTAGATAATGACAGGCCCAAAGTCATCTAGCTGTGTTTATTTATTTATTTTGTTCTATTTGGATGCTGTCCAACTTTGAAAATCTGACAAGGTTTGTACCTAAATCAAGATAAGAACTTACAGCCTACCAACTTTTTAACTTAGTGCCCTTAAACTCAACAGCAAACTAGCGCTGTTGTATCATCCTTAGATGATATTAAAATGATGTTGTCTTTTACCTCAAGTCCAAAGTTTGTTGAAACTTCATAAACTGTTCCAGCTACTTGTCAAGAAAGCTATTTCAAATATTTTTTAATTAAAGATGACAGTAAACTAAATCTGTAATAGACAAAGGCCTTCATTTTCCATGGATTAATTATTTTCATCCCTGGAGGGAAGCAATCCAGCCCATTAATTATTCCTATTTCTTATGTCAGTGAAAGAAAGTAGAACTGCAGGGAAAATCAATTTTTAATACTATTTTTATTCTTATTATTTTAGAAACATGCATGTCTAGAATTCTATCTCATTTTATTTATTTCTATTTCAGTTAATTTGCACCACACTGGAAAACAGTCCTCACTTATAATTTAACAAATCTTTAGAATATAATCCTGTTTGCAATTCAATGGGATATACTTTTGAATAAATATTGAAAGGCTTAAACTATATGAGGATAATATTTATAGGTACTGAAATTTGCCTGTGAACCCTCCCCCAAAACTTGAAATGCTGATTAAAAAAACACTAGATGCAAATCACTAGATCATCCTATTTATTTAGGATGCTGAGTTAATGCCACAGTTTAAATATTTGCAGATCAAATTTAATCATTACACCATTTCATATATAGAGAATTTACACACAGTTGATGGTGTAATTATTTTTTAACATTGAGAGAGAAGTCAAATGATCTTTCTTGTGGAACTAAGAATGCCTGTGTAGTTTTTCAAAAAGTATCACGATTTAAGATTACTAAAAATATAGTTGATTTCTGTTCCTATTAAAAATTCAGTCAGAATTCTGTGTGATTTTCTGGTGGACTATAGATTTCAGATACAAGTGAAACACTATTAGCCTTTTATGTAAGAGTCACCTTAAGGCAAGATGAGTAGCAAACAAATTTAATAAATAATAATAAATTAGTTGCCATTTTGCTTAAAAAAATACAATAATTTGTAGTCAATTAACATATGGCTTTAAAGGAATAGCATACATCATTTAACAACATTGAAGACACAGAGTTCAATTAAATGTCTTTTATTACTGTACAAAATGTATCATTTTGTGTTAGTATATAATAAACAACAGATACATTAATTTTTTAAAAAGAATAATATAAATAGCATAAATGGCAAGTTGGTAGATTGTTGGTTCCTCAGCATTACAAATTTTATTTTATTTTATTATTTTATTTATTTTGAACATGTATATGTCCTCTATCTAACATATCTAACATAAAATATCTACATTGAGCAGATATGACTATACTTTATTCCAGGTTGACTCTTAAAAGTTAAGAAATGCTAAGTAGAGACTAGATGTGATTCTGTAGGATTGCAATTTATCCTCAAAAGCTTATTTGTTAGAAAGTTGGAAAGGAAAGAAGAGCAGTTCCCAAAAGCTTATTGCTGGACACTTCGACTGGATATGTTGGAAATTATAGGTTCTTTCTTCCTGTAAAAAGATGTCAGTTTTTCTATTCAGAAATCATGGATGGAAATGTATATTTTCAATATTGCCATTTATTCCATTTACACTATAAAACATAATAACTATGAACTGAAATTTAAATTTCAAAAACCTACCATGAAAATGATAATCAGTAAGAACAATCTAAATATTCAAGTGATTTTTTTGGGAGACACAAGTTACATGCCTCAGTTCTAGATAAAGAATGAGAATGAAAAATATGATCCTCAAGATGGTAATGGAACTATATGATGGGTTGTATAAGCCATGATATTGCTATTTGTTATTTAAACCTCACATTAATAAATACTGAGGATGTATGCCAGTGAGACTTGGATTGAATACAGGAAGCATGCTAGACAACTGAACTTCTTCCACCCAACCTGCTCTGCAGACTTCTGAGGATTCGGTGGCAGGACAAGGTGCCAGGCACAGAAGACCTCTCCAAAGCAGATCTGCCATCAGTTCACACCAGAGGTGGTATTCAGGTTCTGACCAGTTCTGGAGAACCAGTAGCAGAAATTTTGAGTAGTTCGGAGAACCAGTGGTAACTTTTCCCCAGGATTGGGCGCAAAGATGAATGCGAGATTTTACAGTATGCTTCCCCTGCCAACACTCAACCAACCTACACCCACAGAACAATACAAAAAATTTGGAATCCCGACCACCGGTTCACACCCTGCTGATGAAAGCCCAGACACGCTGCGGTAGGGCCATGTTGCAAGGATGCCAGACCCATCACACCCCTAAACAGCTCTCCTCTAATGCGTGAGCTGTTCTCTAGGGAAAGCAATCACAAGGGGGACAAAGGAAGTGATACCAAAGACATGTTGAAAGCCTCCTTCAAACCCCTGGACATCGACACCACCTCCTTGGAAACCCTAGCTACAAGATCAGTCAACATGAGTGCACATTAATCCACCAAGGCTGCCTAGACATTTGAAAAACTACTACAGCACAAAAGAACTACTACACAACTAACTACAGCCACAAAAAAGCGAGTACTTTGCAAAGCCAGAGCTCCAGATGCTGCAAACAATAGTATCCCACATATATGATGCCCCCAACATGTGGCAGAGACATTCGTGCCCAAATAGGCCCTTACCAGCCACCTGCAGACACATCATGGGACAGCCACAACCTGTTAGATGTCAAGGTCCTCTTTGAACAGGCCGATGGACGAACATCAGCAATAAATACTGAAAATATGAGGTTGAATATGTCTTACTGTTTCTAAAGCAAAACTTGAAAAATGAGCCATAATTATCGGTTTTAATGTTACCCTGAAACAAATCTGCCTGGTTTCTCGATTATAATGTTTGCTAGTCACCTTGTAGCCAAGATGGGTGACAAAAATTTTAATAAATAAAAAATTAAAATGACTTTGGGAAAAAAGAAAGAAATCAGAAAAAAAAATGGAAAGCCAGAATCAAAATTCTCAGTATTGAGGTAGAAACATTCACCATGTGATAACCCTACTCTCTTGGCAACTATTTTAGTTTTGCAGAATACTGAATACCAAACTTGAAGTAAGATGAAATGTAATGAGAGAGTTTAAGTACAGGTACGGTTGGTACTGGAATGAATGGAATGGAATGTGACTCAGTTCATTTTTCCTTCCATTTTTCATACAGTACTGTACTTCATTCTCATACCATATTAAAAGTTTATTCAATACTCAGCAATATATCTTGCAGAAGTCAACAACTAAAATTCAGTACCAAGCTCAATAACCAAAGAAGAGCATGTGTATACTATATACTATATATATATATAGCCGAGACACCACGTCTCCATACAAAGCTGAGATGCAGATGAGATTCGCTGAAACGTTATGCTACAAACTTTAGACGAGTAACGACGAGATGACGTGCGGATACATACTCCGAAGGAAGCTAGAACAGCCATCACATGTAAGTACCCGCCGAAAGCTTGAAAAAAACTATATTAGTATAGTGACATATATAATATATAATATACTATATAGTATATAATAATACTATATATATATATTTATATGATATATAATAATATTATACTATATTATACTACTATATATGATATATATAATATTGTCATGTGGATTCTTTGGTTTTATTTGGGTTTTCTCCCCGCGTAGAATTGGAAGCTATCTAGGCAACGTTTTGATGAAGTCTTCATTCATCATCTTCAGGCTTGTTTCTTCAGCTCTGTGCTTCTTCCTTTTTAACTGCTAGTGGGGGTGTGACGTGGAGAAAACCCGAAGTAACCAAAGTATAATATATTATAATACTATATATATATATATATATTAATATATAATATATATATATATATATATATATATATATATTAATATATATATATACTATATCTGTTGTTTTTAAGTTTTCGCGTACGGGACTACATGAATGCAGTTCAGCCTGTCCTCGGGTATTATCCCACGTCATTGTAATGCCTTTAAAGTTGTAGGCAACGTTTCAGCAGAATCTCATCCTGCCATCATCACGCTTTGTATTGAGTTTATATGTGTGGTCAGGGTCCTCACAGCCGTTGGTTTTAAATTTGAGGCTAAGCCCTATTGTTGCTGCCAGGATGTTTTTTCTCTACATCTGCATTAGTTGGGAGCCTGACGTCTGTGTTGTATTGGACTTGGGGTTTGTTTGCATTTGGGTGTGTTTCATGGTTTCTTCTGGCTCTGTCGCTGTTTTGTGGCCTTGATTGGCTGGCAATACTCTGCTTCCTATGTTGGAGGCTTTCAGTGCAGCTTGGCTTCGCTGTGAAAGGACGGCTATTATTATTAGGAAGCTTGCGTTTCATCTGGGTGCCTATGGCGGAGTGTGTTTGAGCTGCGAGGTATCAGGGGGAGTCTGTTGTGCCCAGCGTGTTTGCCTGGCTTGTGGAGATCTTTCTGTTTGAGAGTGCAGGCTTCCAAATGATTGACAGTCTGGTGGAATCATACTCTCTCTATTCATTGCTTTCAGGTCTTTTTTCAATCTCTAAGGCTTCTCTGGTATTCAGCTTTGGTTTGGGTATTTTCCCACATACGATCTATACTTGTGCTTTTAAAGTTGTAGTGATGTTTTCAGTAAAACCCTCATCTAGACATCATCAGGCCTTGCGCGTATTGGCGTTCTTCTGTGTGTCAGGCTTTCACCAGCCATTTCTTTTTAAATTTTGGTGCTAGCCTCATGCTTTCGATAGAATGGTTTTTTCTTCATCCTTGATGGTGGGAGATCTTGGTCTGGTGCTGTTGCTATAGATCTTGCGAGTTTGCTGATAGTTCTTCTTTGATCATTGGCTGTTTCTAATATCTTCTGTCTGTTTTGTAGCATTTTTTTCATCTATGATTAGCTGGCAACATTGTGCTTCATGTATTTGGGGCCTTTTAGTTGGGCTTGGCCTCTTGGGTGAATGGCCGGCCTCTCGTTTCATTAGGAAGTTAGGTTTCATCTGGCGTGTTTTCGGCTGGAGAGTATCAGGGGGGTCCTGTTTGTAGCCCCAGGTGTTTGTTTGCGCTTGTCGACTGTGCGAGCCGAGATTTTTTTGTTTGTGAGTGCAGGCTTCCAGATAATTGACAGTTTGGTGGAGTAATCTCTTCTGAAAGCATGAACCAGAAAACCATAATCAACAATATAACTGAAGGCAGCTGCAGAATACGAGCAAAGAAAATATAATTAATTGGAGATTTCAGAAAAGGATTAGGACAGCTTTGTCAATTGACCAGTCATCAGGGAAAAAATGTAAGAGAAACATACTTTAGACTTTGTGAAAAAAAAAAAGAATATTCAAAGGGAATCCAAGCCACAAAATTAAAATATAGATTATAAAAAACCACAGAGCCTAAACAATTGAACAAAGAAATGAGAGGCTGGTAAACAAATAATATACTTGGAAGAATATGTGAAAAAGCTAGACTTCTGTGATAGGCAATGTACTTTACCTTAACTTCTATCTGAATCTACTGATTCAGTAGATTAAATTGTTATTTAAACAATTGAAATAAAAACTGTAATCATGCAATTTGGATGATGGAGAGCATATTTACAACCAAGAATTTAGTCACTGTCCATGTACACTGTGGCAGCCATTTTGGAACTGGTCCATCATTTGGTTTCCAAGCTCCAACGTAGTCTGTAACTCAGAAAGATTGCCTGTCTCTGATTTATTATAAAGGCAGAAATTTCTCCACTTCAGATAGGATTCATATATGTGAACATTAAGTCGCAGAAATTCTCAGTTAGTATGGCCAACATTGAAAGTTCTGGAAATTGAAGTGGTGCCGTACATTTGAATGTTACTAAGTTTATGTAAAATGAAATAAATTAACAAATGTTCCCTCGCTTCCCTTCTTGTTTGTCACATTTCTCTTTGAATGGTTAATCTTTGTGTTTACATTTAATCACTTTTTATTTGTAAATCATAATGTGTCCTCTGAAGCATTCTGACTCTTACCATAGTTGGAGCCTTTATTTGATTTACTAAATAGAAAACCAAACCACAGATTGGGAGCAATTTAAAGACCCCAGTCTGGATTAGCCCAACAGTCTGAAATGGAAATGCAGAACTCTCTATTGCTTTGGATTAGATCCGCCATTCTTCATTTTCCAAAATGTCCAGTATAGTATAGCAGTTAGCTTTGTATTTAAGAAATATCTAATTTAGTCTTAAAGTTTGGGAATGTGATCTTGCATTTGGGAGTTATACAGACGTCTAGGGCAAGAGTCTTCAAACTTGACAAGTTTAAGACTTGTGGACTTCAACTCCCAGAATTCCTGAGCTAACATGACTGGAGGAGGAATTCTAGGAATTGAAGTCCACAAGTCTTAAAGCTGTCAAGTTTGAAGACCCCTGGTCTAGGGTATGAGTTTGTGGATATACACCTTTAACACATTTGAGCTTTTTGGGGGGGAGGGCTAGGAAATATTTTAAAAATACCATTTATTTTCTTTGTTCCCTTTATTTTCAGGTTTTGTTTGTTTTATACAAGTCTTGTCTCACTTTTTTCTTTTACTTCAACATATTTTTTTTATTTTAGTTTGAATCTGAATGTTCAGTTGATTTTCATGACAAGTCCTAATTTTGAAAACATAGCAATAACAATAGCATTAGCACTTATACCTATGTACCACCCAATAGTGGTTTACAGCAGCTTACAATGTCAGCATATTGCTCCAAACAATCTGGGTCCTCATTTTACTGACCTCAGAAGGATGAAAAGCTGAGTCAATCTTGAACTCAAAGGATTGAGCTCCAGGTGGTGGGCAGCCTGCGCAATCAGTGATTAGAATGAATAAAGCTAAATCAGAGAACCAGTTGGTGTACTAATTAAGGTGTGAAGTTAGAAAGGTACCAAGCCATGAGTTCTCCTCCAGACCTCTGGTATAAGGTTAAGGTTTGACTTTCCATCAAAGTCCTAGGAAGAAGGCAATGGCAAGCCATTTCTGAAATGTTGCCAAGAATATTGCATGAACTTGTCCAGGCGGTTGCCAACTATCAAGATTGACTTAAAGGGACCCACGCAGATAAACAAGCTCCATTTAATCACATGGTAAGTTTTCCCTTGATATAATAGGAAATAAATTTTATTCTGTTTCCCTTGTTTCTTTAAGTGGAAAATACTTTTAGTTTCTGAGAGGGAATGCAAAGGTACATGGTGTACTGATTTCTATGTTCAGAAGCAAAAAAGGGAAAGCATTTTACCTCCTCCTGCCCACACAACCTTTCATTTTTATTAAAATTCACTCAACTCTCTGTGCTTTCTCTATGATTTGTATAAATGAGTGACTTTAATTTGACCTCCTGGAATGTGAAGCGAATTCAGAGATCAGTTAAATGTGAAAGATGTTATCATTCCTGAAGTGTACAGGGAGAGGGAATTGACAAAGCATCACAGCGGAGAAGCAGCTGCATATGTTCAAGCACAGCAAACTTAGGTAGTTGTGGGAATGACACTGCTGCTGACATTTAACTGCAGTGTGAAATAAAAATAATTATAGTTATGAACAACTATGTAGAATGAAGACAGACATTTATTACTCCCCAAGTAATTATAAGTCAGCTGGCAGATGTAATTTAACCACAGTATCTTCAGTTTGAAGATTTAAAACTTTTTTGCATGAAATTAACTCTTTCACAAATATACTATTTCCTCTGCAGTGTTGGTCTTCAACTATTTCCTTATTTATTTATATTCAACCTTGGCCTACTGCAAGTGGCTGATCCAGTGTCGATCAAATAAAATGGTCCAAAATTAAAAGCACATTAACAAAAATAGAAGAAGAACAGCAAAAGCTCCAAGAAATAAATAACTAGACGATCACGTTCAAATGCCAAAAGCTGTCTTGAACAGTTTTGGTTTTTTAAAAAAAATTCTAAAATCTAATAAGGTGGGAGACTACTCAAATTTTATGGGAGAGGATATTCCAAAATTGTTGGTACTGCATCAGAAAAAAAAATGTCCATGAAGCTCCATCCCTCTTCTCCTTGAAAATGGGAAATTCCTAACAGATTGTCACAAAAATTTTGCAACAGATGGACTGAAATTATTTTAAAAAAGCAGAGAAGTTGAATGTATTCTTTGCATCTTTTTACCACTATCCTTTTTCAGTTATAAAAATCAAAAACTTCAATTTTCCACAGATATTCTTCACCTTACTTTTAATGGCAAATTCCATTATGTATTGTTACAAAACAAAAATGGTTTAGAAATTTGTTCCGTCCGGAAAAACACGAGGTAGACCGGGTTCCAACAGCAAAAGTCTTTATTTAAACAGTTATCGCAAACAGAACAGTTTGGCTCAAGCCGCGGCAGCTTTTATATATGGCTTGCCTGCCGGCTTGTAACCAATGACAGTTACTTGACTTTGCCGCCTTTTGGTGGCTCTTTTGGATTGGTTCCTAGTGAACCAATACCATGCCGGCTTTTCTGGCCAATCATATTTGAGGGATTTGGAGTAAACCATTTATACAGAACATCCCTCCCCCCTTAGTTTAGTCCTACGTGGGTGACCTAGTCGCGCAGGTAGGTGGGGCTTCTTCGGACTCTACTGGACTTGCGCAGTTCATTTTCGCTGGAGACTTCAACCGGTTTGGATGGGGTTGCTGTCTCTCCAGCTCTTTTCCATGGAACCGCCTGGAAGGGTGAATCAGCCATTTTTGCTACCGCTTGAGTTTCTCAGGCCGTGGTTTTGCCGTCCCTCCTGGCTTTCCCGGCAGGTCGAGCTGCCTCGGCCGGCCCCTTCGTCTGGATTTCTTCCGCAAGTCTTATCTAACTGTAAGTTTTCTTTTTGCTCTTTTTGAATGGTTAGATGTTTTGGGTTTATTTTAAAACGTTCTTTATTATTTTCTTGTATTTCCCTCTCTTTTGGTTTTGTTTTTGTCAATTTTTATTTCTTTGTGGTTGTGAGTTTGTATTTCATTCATTATTTCGGGAACGAGCTGGTCTATGTGCCGCTTCCATTCCCTGCCATCGTCTACAGTTAGTCGGTAGGCCCGGGGGCCTGTGAGTTGTGTGATTGTGGCTGGAAGCCATAGGGGGTCCCCGGTGAAATTTTTTGCGTAGACTAGGTGACCGATTTCAAAACGTTTGGAAATGGCTGGGAGAGTCGGGAGGTCTTTCCAAAGTGTAACTTGGATGTAACCTATCTAATTGCGACCTAAGTTTTCTCCCCATTAATAGTTCTGCCGGGCTTTTGTTGGTTACAGTGCTGGGTGTGATATGTTGGAGGGTGAGTAGACAGTTGATTTTGTCCTGGACATCCCAAGGTCCATTTTTTTCTAAACCCTCTTTGGTAAACCTGACCATTCTCTCTGCCCTACCATTTGCTGCCGGGTGGGCCGGCGCGGTCAGTGCATGGCGTATACCTAGGGAGGCTAGGTATTGCTCGAATTGGATGGCAGTTAATTGTGGCCCATTGTCGGACACCAGGACGTCTCTTATGGGTGCTTGTGGTGGGGAAGGTCTGGTTTTCTGGCATTTAGTACAAGTAGCAACCCAGTATTCGATATCTTTATCTAGACCAGGCCACCAGACATAGCTTCTAGCTAGGCTTTTCATCTTTACAATACCAGGGTGCGGCCCTTGTGAAGCATGCCCAACACTCTAGTCTGTAGTTTAGGAGGAATTACCACCCGATCACCCACAATAAGCAGCCTTTTTTGATTGAAAGTTAAGTCTGTCTGGTCCAGAAAGGTTTAAAGTTTTTCAGTTTTTCGGTTTTTTGGTCAGTCTTTACCTACCCAGTTTAATATGCGGGCAGTCACTGGGTCCTTCACGGTGGCTCTGGTGACATCGTTTGCAGATATCGGTAGTTCGGGGCATGTTTCTATTTGCAGAGTGGTCATTGTTAGCGCCAGGTCTTCCTCTGTCGTCGGCAGCGGTGTTCGGCTTAATGCGTCTGCATGGGAGATTAGCTTCCTGGGTCGATGTGTCAATGTGTAAGAGTATGCTGCTAGGAATTCTGACCATCTAGTCATCCGCGGGACAAAATGTTCGGTGTAGGCTTGTTTCCCACCAGAATTCTTGTAACGGTTTATGGTCCGTTACAATCAAAAATGTTCTTCCATAAAGGTATTCATGAAAACGTTTCACTCACGCGACAATTGCCAGGGCTTCTCGGTCTAGTTGACTATAGTTACGTTCTGTTTTAGACAGAGTCTTTTGAGTAATAAGCGACGGGTGCCTCTCTCTCCATCTGGCAATTGGTGGGCTCAGGATGGCACCGACTCCAAACGGTGAGGCGTCGCAGGTTACCGTCAATGGAAGTGTGTTACTAAACTGGATAAGAACGGTGTTTTGATGTTAATATAATCTTTATTTTCTGGAATGCTTTTGGTCTCTATGACCCCAAGTCCAACTAGTTTTCTTATCCAGCAAACGGTGTAATGGTTCTGCTATTGTTGCTTTGTGGGGGAGGAATACGTTATAGAAATTTATTAGACCCAAAAATGCCTGCAATTCCATTTTTGTTTTTTGGCTGTGGTGCGTCTTTAATGGCCTTGAGTTTTTTTTCAGTAGGGTGTATACCCTCTCCGTTAATTAAGTAACCCAGAAATTCGACAAGATCAGTCATTAAGCAGCATTTTTCTTTTTTAACTTTCAGGCCGAATTCTCTGAATTTTGTTAGTACTTCTCTTAGTCTTTTTTTCTAGTTGGGTTGTATCTCTAGCCGAAATCAGGACGTCGTCAAAATATGGTACGACCCCTTTTATTCCATTTAATAGGCGTTCCATGAGGCTTTGGAAAACACCTGGGCGCAACGCTTACTCCAAATTGAAGTCTGTTACACTTGAATGACCCTTTGTGAGTCACTATTGTCTGTGCCTCAGCCGTTAATGGGTCTACTGGAAGCTGCTGGTATGCTTGTACTAAATCTAGTTTGGCGAAAATAAATGTAGAAGAAATGTCCAATTGTTCAGTTCCAAGTGGGAAAAAAGACACTGGAAACATGGAGGCTGTTTGGAAAGATGGTTTAATGGTGGACAGGATGGGTTCCTGGGCAGAAAAAAAGGAAAAGATGCTGAGAGTGCCTGGGTTTTATGCCTTCTATTGGGCTTTGAATTTGAGCTTGTGTTCTGATTGGTTGTCAGGCTCCCATGGGGCCATGCAGGGGTAACTTTTTAGCTTGTCTTTTGAGTTCCAGGCTTGGTTGACTGTTGCTGGGTGATGATGTAATGAAAGGGCTTTGGGAAATTCCTATTATGGCTCTGCCTGAAGGAGGTAGAACTTTGTTATGTAGAATAGATTGGGCCAGGCCTTAAAAGCTCATTATCAAGGCTCATAAAGCTCATAAAAATGGGAGGCTGAATTTCTGCCTCTCTGAGTTTCTACTTCTCTTTTAGGGGAAATATTCTCTCCTTTAAATATATCCTAAAATATTTCATTTCTCTTGGAGAGAGGTGGGTTTTTAACTTCTAACAATTCCTTCCTTCCTTCCTTCTTTCCTTCCTTCCTTCCTTCTCTTCCTCCCCCTCCTCTTTTCCTTCCATTCCTGCTTTCCATTTCTTATTTTCTCCTTTCTCCTGATCGCAATAAAATAAAATAAGGAAATACTGTTTTGCTCCTTAGCTTGCTAGCTTAAGAACCAGGCAGTTTGAAAGAGGGACAGTAAGAAAAATAGCTATAGGTTGTTTGCAGTGGGTCAATTGTTGGGAAGTGGGCCTTTGTGAGTTCCATCAGGTTATTCCTGTCACTAGTCTTAATTTAGTCCATGTAAAGAACATCTACTAAGCACAGTAAGCCTGGAAGCAGTTTCTTCCATACTACTGATTTTTGTAAGCCACTCTGGGAACTTTTTTTAAAAAGGGCAGAATAAAGGTCAATCAGTGCGAGCTATCTTGTTTGACTTTGCGGTTAAATCCAGAGGTTAATTCCAGTGTCCAATCACTTGGTCTATTAATTTTTAAACTCAGGGGAGATCTTATAAACCTTTATTTATTGTAAAGTATGTTCACAGAGACTTTGAGTCAAAAATTCTCTCATTTGGAGCAAGATACTCATAGCTGGACCTCATGCGATTTTTCCTTGGCTTTCCCACCGACTGTCCATCAATTTTTCAGAGCTCTTTTCTTTTTGTGGATTGTAGATAGATTGTACAATAGTGGCTGATGGTAAGGGAGGACAGTATACTTCCTTCTATACAAGCTCTGGTTGAAGCATTTATAAGAGGAAACTTGAGAGACATTCTTTAAAACAAGCCCATCAGTATAAGGCAAGAATATATTTTTCTGTTTCTTCCTTTGTTGAAGCTTCCAGAAAATAACAGTGAGTCTGCAGGAATGACAATATACACAGGTAACACAAGGTTACCTGTATATACACAACATTGCAAGAACCCAGTAATAAAGGAGTGAGAGCAATAAAAAAAAAACCAGTGCAATACAAAGAGTAGCCTGAAAATACGATTGGAGGCAGTTCTCTATTTAACATAAGTGAACACTAGCTTTTATTAAAAATTAATTCTGGATTCCTCTAGTAGGTATTTATGATGATGATAAAGATAACAATAACAACGACAAAAATCAGTGTCCTCTCTACCAGACTTTTCTAGTGGAAACAAGGATTAAGTTATCAAATCTGAAAAAGGCTATGTGTCAACAGAGACAATAGAAGTATTATCACTGAGTGAATTGTTGACAGAGGGAGCAATGAGACAAGCTAAAGAGACTTCTGGTGATTGTTCAATGCAAAGATTGCTACATTTGATCTTAAAAGAAATTGAATTAAAAGTTTTTTGCCCTGTCTATTCATTTTGCAAAATTTAAACCAAAATAAATGAAAGGGGAAAACAAACGAAGTATTATTGCACATTTTAAGTATTCCTGTTAATAATTTAAGTGTACATTTAAAAAGAATGTAAAATAAATACAACTTTGTTTACATTTTTGCTATCTTACTCTTAAAATGCAACATATGATATCTTTTCATTTTTTGCTTAATGTGATTGATGTTTTACATTTTTTGATGTTGATTGATGTGATTGATGTTTTACATTTTTTACATATAAAAAATGTAGGTTTAATTTCTTGTCAGATTATACCTATTTTCCCCCACTTTTCTTCATTTCATTGAGAGTTATTTTTAATTAATTCCTCTGTTATTCTTTGCCTTCATCCGTAGAAGCTCTTTGTTCCGTTCGGAAAAACGCGAGGTAGACTGGGTTCCAACAACAAAGTCTTTATTAAGTAACACAGTTGATAAACGAGGAACATTGGCTGAAGCTTGTGGCAGCCTTTATATGTATTCTTTCTCTGCGGCTTGTAGCAATGCAGTGTATTTGATACTTGCCACATTCTTAGCAGGTATGATGATTGGTTTCCTATTGAACAATCCCCATTCGAGTTCTTTTTTTTTTTCTTTTTATTTAAGAAAAAGAGGAAGGACCAATCAAGAATTAGTCTTTATGGAGTCTACTATTTTTGTTATACGTGAACACGCCCTCCCGCTCTTGTTTATGTCCTACGTGGTGAGAAAGTAGCGTAGGTAGGTGGGGCTTCTTTTTGACTCATACTGGACTTAGTGCGGTTCCAATTTCTGGAAGACTTCGACCGTTTCGGATGGGGTTTGTTGTCTCTCGTCTTTCATCCATGGCACTGGCCTGGAAGGGATGAGTCAGCATTTTAACTGCCGCTGAGTTTCTTAGGCCAGGTGGTTTTTTGCCGCTTCCTCCTGGTTCTTCCGGGCAGGTCAGAGCTGGCTGGCTGGGCCCCTTTGATCTGGGAACTCTCTCGGAAATGTTTCTTCTAACTGTAAGTCTCTTTTTTTGCTCTTTTGGTATTTACTTGTTTTTAGTATTCTGTTGTTTAATTTAAAACGGTTCTTTATTATGATTTTTTCGTATTTGTTCTCCCTCCTTTTGGGTTTGATTTTTGTTCATTTTTAATATTTGTGGTTGTGTGCTTTGTATTTCTTTAATGTTTGCGGAGAGGCAAGTGGTCTAATGTGCTGGCTTTCATTCCTGCGTCGTCTATGGTTAGTCGGAAGGACGGGGGCTTGTAATTTTGTGTAATTTTTTCCTGAAGCATGAATGGGTCCGGTAAAGTTTTTTTTTGCACAGACTAGGGTTCGCTATTTTCAAATGTCTGAAATGGGTGGAGGGAGTTTGGGGGGTTTTCTGGTGTGTAGTTTTGGGTGCAATCTGTTATTGCGATCAAGTTTTCTCATATAGTTAAGTTTCTGCGGATTTTGTTTTTTGTTTATGGTACTGGTGTTGATATGCTGGAAGGGTGAGTAGGCAATTTATTTAAATTGGACATCCCGCAGTGTCCATATCTTTCAAACCTTCTTTGGTAAATGCTAACCATATTATCTCTGCCCTACGCCGTTTGCAGCCGGGTGGCACGGCGCGGTTAGGATGTCGTGATAGCCGTAGGGAGGTAGGTTATTGTTGAATTGGATGGCTTGTTAATTGTGGCCCGTTTGTTCGGACACTAGGACGTCCGCTAGAGCCATGGTTTGCAAGAAGTTTGTCAAGCTAGTTTAATAACGGTTTCAGTTTGTCGTAGAGGATGATTTAACCTCTAGCAGTTTGAGTATGCATTACAGACAATTAGGAAGGTTATGTCCTTAGTCGGACTGCAAAGGTCTATGTGGATCAAGAACAGCTGGGCCCGTGGGGTTTCCAGCTCCCTTATGGGGTTGCTTGTGGCGGGAACCTATATTCTCTGGCATTTGGTATACAAGAGTTTTACCCAGTATTCGATGTCTCCATTATCTATACACGGACACCAGATAGCTTTTCGCAAGGCTTTCATTTTTAAACAATTCAGTGGCTTCGGTGAAGCATATGGAGCGACCACTAGTTAATAATTTGGAGGGATTAATACCCGATACACAACAAACACCTTTTTGAATTTGGAGTGTTTCAGTTTTGTCTGGTCTTGAAAGTTTAAAAGATTTCAGTTTTTTGGTTCCGGCAGCCTTTACCTTACAGTTCAGTATACGGGCAGTTCATGGATTTTTGCATGGCTCTGGCGCTATAACGCAGAGTAATGGTCAAGATTTGGGCATGTTCTATCTGCAGGGTGGTGCGGGTCTTCCTGCTAGGTTGTAGACAGTGTTGTTAAGCGCGCATGGAGATTTGTTTCCCTGGCGATGTATTAGGGTGTAAAGAGTAGGGCTGGCTAGGAATTCTGACACTAAGTCATTTACGTTGGGGACAAAATGTAATCAGTTTGGCTTGTTTTCCACCAATTCTAAGATTAGCGGTTTGTGGGGTTCCCCCCCGTTTATATTACAAATGTCCTCATATTATGTAATTTGCGTGGAAACGTTTTACTCCGGCGACGATTGCCAGGGCTTCTGTCTAATTGGAGTAGTAATTATCGCATCGGTTTTGACAGAGTCTTTGAATAGTTATGCGACGGGTGCTCTTCCATCTGCAATTGGTGATCAGGAATCGCACCGATTCCAAATGGTGAAGGCGTCGCAGGTCATCCGTCAATGGCAGTGTGTTGCTAGAATTGGATAAGAAACGGTGTTTCATGTTAATGAGTTTTTATTTTTTTGGAGGCTTTCTTTTTCTTAAACCCAATCAAATTTGTTTTCATTATCAGTAATGCGGTGAATGTTCATATTGTGTTTTGGGGTAAGGAACACGTCTATAAGAAATTTATTAGTCCTAAAAATGCCATGCAGTTTAGTTTATTCCTTGGTTTGGTGTGTCTTTAATAGCTCTGACTATTTATTTCGGTAGGTGTTATTACCCTGTCCGTCTATCAAATATCCCAAAAATTCGAACTCGATCAGTCATAGACAGCATTTTTCTTCTTTACTTTTAAGGCCAGATGTCTCTGAATTTGATTTAGGACATGCTTTAAGTCTTTTTCTTAAGCTGGGTTGCAATCTTTGGCATGAATTTAGGACAATCGTCGAAGTCTGGTACGACCCCTCTTTATATACATTTAACAGGCGCTCCCATGAGACCTCTGGAAGACGGCCTGGGCTACGGTTACTCCAAAATAGGAGTCTGTTGCATTTTGAAATGGCCCTTGTGAGTCACTATTGTTTGTGCTGCAGCCGTTAAAGGATTACTGGGAGTGTTTTGGTAAGCTGTTGTGCTAGGGTTCTTAGTTTAGCGTGAAAAACTTTTTCCTCCCCAAAAGAGTGTAATAGGTGTTGGCATCGACTGGCACCGGGTATGTGATTTGTTGCAAGCGCGGGTTTCAGGTAGCCTTGTAGTCGCCACAGATTGACGACCCGTCTGCGTTTTAATCAGTGTTCAATTGGTGTTTCCGCATTTAGCATGGTTCGACCGTTCTAGAACCCTTGATCTATTAATTTATTTATGCTTTCCTCTATTTTTGCTTAGAGCAAAAGGAACTCGTCTGGCCTTATAGTCTTTTAGGGGCACATGGGGGTCTAGATACCCTGCCTAGGGAGTTAAAACATCCTGGAATTCTTGGATCAGTTTCTTTCCCAGTCGTTGCAGCCACCTGGTCTATGCTCAGCGTTTATTCCGAGTGCCAATGTGCGAACATTCGATGCCAGGAGGCTTGGTCATCTCGGTCGAGCTATCGTTTAATGGTAGTACTGCGACACAGTTGTCTTGTAGGTGATCGGAAATGTCCTAAAGCCTACTACAGGATTCGTTCCTTGATAGTCTTTGAGGGTTAGTTTTTTCTCTGGCGTTCCTTGATCTTGATGTTTGGACCAGTTTTTTTGATGTGTCCCATGACACCTTGATAGTAAAGACTCAGAGTCAAACTCCATTTCACAGGGGTTGTCTTCAATTTTTACAATTATTTTTTACCTCTCCCGTTTTCCGTTGAGCGCATTCGATAGTGGAAAGTACTGGTATGCTTTCTCTGGTTTAGTGCTGCTTGTTCGGCCACTTCTATCTCAGAATAGTTTTGCGCAGTCTTTGCTGGGGAGTCGCTTTGCGTCTTTTGTGGCTGTAATTCTTCTTATCCTGCAAACTTTCTGGATATGCCCCCTTTTCTTGCAGTGCTCTGCAAATGGCTGAGGAATTCTGCAATCGGCTTGAGGATGGTTTCCCCCGCAGCCAGTGCATTCGCCGATTTCTGTTTCGCTGCCCTTTCTTGTTGGTGTATAGGGTGTTCCGTCGTCGTTCCTCCTGTGATTCTGACGTCTCGTCGAATCTTTGTAGTGAGTGGTGTGGAGATTGTTTTTTCTCTCTGGCGCGGGTTGTTCTGTTGTTGTTCGCGTTCATCTTGTTTATTTTAATCCGCAATTTTCTTCGCGGCTTAGCCGGACTCGAGGCTTCTGCGATAGCTTGGCTACTGATATGTTGTGGTTTATATCAGCTAGCTTGCTCTGTATATTAGAGTCTTCTTAACCCCCAATATACTCGATCCTCATCGCCTCATCTAAGTTCAGAAACTCGCACGCTCCCCTACTTTCGGAGGCTGCCACAAAATCAGCGATGGTTCACCGTTCTTTCTTGGTCCTCTCGATAAAACTGCGGCCGCTGTATTAGATTTGACACACCGGTGCATAGTGGCCTTTAAGTGTTCTTTGGAGCTTGTCCAAAGTCAATTGTTTTACCACTCGGGGCTTCGCGAAAGCCTTGGCCATTTTTGAAGATTGCGGGCCCACAGTGCTGTCAAGAACAAAGCGCTCTCTTGGCTGGTCATGAGATTCCTCCATCTCATGCTCTCCATGGTAGTCTGGAAACGGTCTATCGTAGGATTCCCAATCCTCTTCATTGGGATTGAAGGGTGCGGGCGGCGCGTTGTTTCCAGCCATTGTTCTTCATCTGGTTTTATCTGTCACCGTGTGCTCAGTCTCGCGTTTAGGACGATCCCATCCTCGTCGCCAGTGTTCCGTTCGGAAAAATGCGAGGTAGACCGGGTTCCAACAACAAAGTCTTTATTAAGTAACACAGTTGATAAACGAAACATTGGCTCAAGCTGCGGCAGCCTTTTACATGTTTTTCTCTGCCGGCTTGTAGCCAGTGACAGGTATTTGATATTTGCCGCCTTTTAGCAGCTATGTGGATTGGTTCCTATTGAATCAATCCCCATTCGAGTTCTTTAGCCAATCAGAATTCAGTCTTTTGGAGTGTACTATTTTTATACAGAACACTCTTGAGGTATAAATAAACTTGATTTATTTATTTCAGCACCTCAGGACTGTATCCCAACAATACAACAAATTATTTAAGAATCTACTAATTTATATCTTTGTCTTCAAATGTATTCTTTATCATGTCCAAATTATTCAGAAAGATGAAAACCTAAGTAATTTATAAGGAAATCTATGAACAAGATGAATGGACATTCAAATGGTAAAGGAAATTTAATAAAAATTAAAAAAAAAATCTGTGTAGTTGCTAAGACTCATCACCAACTTGATGGGATATAATCAAAATTAGTCTATCATCAAATATTTGCTCAAGATTCCAAAATCAACATTCTATTCTCCATTCTATGACAGTGAACATAATCAGTCCTCTTGTTTTTCTTTAACTGCACAGTGTTTTTATGTTTTGTTAAGACACTTGGAGATTTGAGATTGCTCAGTAAATGTAGTGATGCTATTTGGAGTTAATGTATTTGTGTTTAATTACTTTTGATATAATTTTATAACTTAAAATCACGGGCACAGATTCAAAGCACATTAATCACAACTAAACTTTCCTTTTGATTTTAAGTAATTCTTAGTATAAATGCTCTCACTGTTTAGAGGTCACAACAATTTAGCAGTGAGACATTTGTTTCCAAAGGACTTCAGTGAAACAGTAATTTCCCAGAAAGGAAGGATCACATTCCAAGAAAAGGAGAGGAGCATGAGACAAAAGCAACACAGCCCAGAGCTGAATAAGAGAAGAGGGGAAAGTTAGAATAGCTACTCCCTAGAATCAGGGTGGGAGTAGTAAAGGTGTAGTCTAGCAAGATTCTGACTATTGGATGTAAGCAATTAAAGAACTGAACTTTGGCTGGACTGTTCTATGCTGTTTTGGGGCTGGTTCTGACACTGATACATATTTAGAGAAGAAGAAGAAAAATCCCACTGTAGTAGGGGTGTAGAAGAATCACTGTTTTTTCTGTAAAGATTCCTGGGGAAATAGTGAAAAGGTTCAATTTGATTTCTACAGAGAAGAGTAAGTGAAGATAGGTGTTCCCAGCAGTGGGAAAACAACAATACTATTTTTTCATAGTTTCTGCTGGATCAGCAGCTGAGTGGGAAGTGAATCAATGCAGCTAGGAAGGTACTTGCTAAGACCAATGGCATCATAGGAATGCAGAAGACCTCACTGATTCAGACTGGCACTCTGTGTGTGGAAGGAGCTTCATATAGTCAAACTGTTGAAAAAAAAATCTAGGCTATTTTCTGAAGCATTAAGAACCAAACAGCTATGTTCATTTATCTACATGTTGTTTCAAGAACAGTAATTTGTTCATGCATACAAACTTTCATGCCCATCACACTATTCCCATCTCAGATAAGAAAAGGTTAGGAAAAGTGCAGACAAGGAATAAAAATGTAATTATCTTTACTATTTTTTGTTTTTTTTCTGCCTTTTCTATGATGTTTACCCTGATGAGTAAAAAATTTCTTAGGAGGTAAGAAAATAAAGTTTATATAAATGTGATTTATTACACCTCTCCATGCCTTTCTGTTTTTTAAAAACTATTTATTTATTTTCATCACTTCCATGCACATCTCCATATATTGCATTTTGCTATTTAATCATTTCACTTCTTTCTTTTCAAGAATATCAAAAACTTTCCAACCATGAACTGTATCGGTCTTCCTCTTATATTAGAGGACACATCTATTATCAGAGCAAGTATACTGTAGATTTTCTGCTGAGTGGGAGTACTGGAAACCCAGTTGGATTTTGTTGATTGGAAGGATTAAACATTATAGCCAACATTTATTTATGAAGTACTTAACAACCAAAGCACTGCTTCATTTGTGTTTTGTAAAGCATTTCTGAAAATATTTTAATAACGAGGCTTTTTCGTTATACTTCAACTTATAACTACATGGATTCTTTCTCTTTTGTACTCATTTGATATTAAGATATCTTTTGGCATTGAGAGATTCCCAGAAGCATTTATTTTATGTATGTGAGCATGAGGAGGAATGTAAATATTGCATATACGGAAAAAATCTTATAAAAGAATGAGATTGCTTCAATCCATATAAGAATGAGTTGCCATATTTATTTTTCAACCATGTTTTAGCCTCAAAAAATGCCTATAGTTTGAGAATCTTATAACTCCATATAAATGCTAAAAAGAAGTACATATTATAAAATCCAGTTTTATTTCAGGTTACTTAAATAAATTATTAGAAGCTTTCAAAAAAAAATGATTGGTTTTTGCTACGAAGAAAGGGAAGTATAATTTATGATCCACTGAATAATGCTAGGGGAAAGAAATCTTTCCATAGTATCAGAGGAAATTGCAGCATATATAATTCAGTTATCTTTATTTGTAATAAAGATATTTAGCTACAAAAGTAAATTAAGGAATTATTTTAATGCAAGCTAAGTTTTTTCGAACTCAAGAGAGCAATATGAAAGGCTTCTAATGAAAATTGTGATCATAACTATATTTACCAAGGGTTAAAGATACCACATTCACTAAGTAATATCAGCAAAGGTTAAAAAAATTGCATTTACAGGTTGCCTGTTTAAAATAGAAAAATGATTTTTTTTGCATGTTATGGAATGAAAAACACTCTGGAAACATTCAAACATTTGTGTACATTTTTTCAGACTGAAATGATATCTAAAATAGTTTATTATGCATAATGGAGAAATTCTGTCTATTTTAAGATATTTGTGACATTTTATATATTTCACCCAAATCTTATAGCAAACAATATCAGAAATAAAATATTGCAAATTATTGTAATTTAATTTTTTTATAACAATGTGATCTATCCATTTATTATGTTAAATTCAAATTTAAAATCTTCAGAAAAGGAAAGACAATTTGGCAAGAGAGAACTAGAATTACTTTAAAATATTATAAGCTTTAGAACATTTCAAGATCTATAATAAGCTGCCTTCAAGCTGACTTGATCATACAATATTTATGTGACATTAAGATAATAAATCTAGGAACCTTACACAGATGTATCAGCAACACAAGCCTCAGTCATGTAAAAATAAATAAAGGGAAAGCAATGTAAACATGGATTTATCTCTAGGAAGAGCAAGGGACTGTCAGTTTTTCATGTTTTTAGTTATATATTTGTTTCCAAGACTAATCCTTAATGTAGGGAACACAGTTCCACTTGAGGTGCAAGAACAGGGGTGTCAAACTCAGGGATCTGGTCTGCAGGTACTTAGATCTGGCCCGTGGGACTGCCCTGGAAATAGCAAAGGACTGGCCCATGGTGCCTCTGCAAGCCAAAATGGGGTGCGGAGAGCCTCCTGGATGGCCTCCTATTGTATTCTACCAGCCAAAATGGGCAGCAGGGTGCTGCAGGAGGCATCCGTCCTATTTCTCCTCCCTTCCCCCCTCCAGTTGGCCCGCAGAGGAGAACTACAATGCTCATATGGCCTTCGAAGCAATCTAGTTTGACACCCCTGTGCTAGAGGCATGTATCTTCCACTGTTTTAGTAGATTGTTTCTCCTATATTTTAGCAATACTTTGCAGAAGGGTCAATGACCCATATTTCCCAGTTAAAGACCCCAAATTCTTTGGATGCAATTGACGCTCTGACAAAGTTTTTCTGAGAAGAAATGGCTAATATATATTCAAGTTTATTTTTGTGTCATTATTTTTTCATCTTGTGATAGGATATCAATATGTTCTGAGAGCATTGTTGAAAATGCATTGAGGGACTATGAGAAATTACAATGGAATCTAGATAACTTGGAGAAAAGGGCCTGGTATTTTTAAATGCTCTGTTGAAGAGTGTAGGGTATTACTCCTATCTTAGGTATTACTAATATTTATCCATTTTTAGATGTATGATAATTTTATGAATATAATGGAAAGGGATGATTCAGGTGATGGAGATACAATTTTTCATGCCAAGCCTCCCAAGGTTTGGTCATTTTATAATGGTTTTTTTTTCTTCATGATCTGCTACCTATTTACACAGCAAATTATTGGATATCATATTTTTTCATTTTTACAGCATGATTCCTTTGTTACTAGTTGTGAGTGGAAGGTATCACATAGATATTCTCTGAAAAATATGATAAGTTTTAATAATTATTTAATTCAATTATAGAAAGTTTTCTACTAAGGCACATTGTGAACCCCTTATACATGGGCCAGCTGGATAAAATTAAGACAAAATAAGAGTTACCAATGCATACATAGATTTGTTTTTAAAAAATAATTAAGTACTTTAGAGTAATTGTAAGTATTTTAGGTTAAATATTTAATAAACTGAATAATTTCAATTAAGTTTCTTTAGAAGTATTTATTTATGAATGCAAATAATTTAAAATCAATAATTTAAAGAGAGCAATAATTCTATTATTCAGAATCTTGAAATCCAAAGAGTGAGACAGAACATTATACTCATAGCTCAAAGAAATTAATCATTCAATATTTATTTTATATGACTTATTTGAAGAAAATGAGTCAAAATTTGGACCATAAGAACTTAAGCATTTTATGAATTTTAGAAAGTTGTAAATTTCTGAAGGACAGAAGATTCATACTTCCTGTTTTAAGAAAGCGGTCGT
The DNA here is from genome assembly GCA_004320025.1 of Laticauda laticaudata. Classification (NCBI taxonomy): domain Eukaryota; kingdom Metazoa; phylum Chordata; class Lepidosauria; order Squamata; family Elapidae; genus Laticauda; species Laticauda laticaudata. Next base: position 23,921 of record BHFT01028792.1, read on the forward strand.
ATGAGGGGGTCAATACACAATAAATAAGAACATAGAAGAATAGAATAGAATAGAAGAATAGAATAGTTTATTGGCCAAATGTGATTGGACACACAAGGAATTTGTCTTGGTGTAAATACTCTCAGTATACATAAAATAAAAGATACATTCATCAAGAGTCGAGAATTAAGTACGACACTTAATGATAGTCATAGGGTACAATAAGCAATTCAAACCATATAGGAAACAGTCAATATGAATGTAAAGTATACAAGTGACAAGTTACAGTCACAAGTGGGAGGGATAGGTGATAAGGAGTGATGAGAAGATTAAACAGTGATAGTAGTGTACACTTTGTAAATATTGAACAGTGTTGAGGGATTAATTGTAAAAGCAGAGTGATAGCTTTCAGAAAAAAAATGTTTTGTATCTAGTTCTGGCTGTTTCAATGTCTTGTAACGTTTGTTTTGAGGGAAGGAGTTGAAACAGTTTATGTCTGGGAATGTGAGGGGTCTGTATATTTCTCACAGCCCCTCTTTTGACTCATGCAGTATACAGGCCCTCGACTGAAGGCAGTTGGTAGTAATTGTTTTTTTCTGCAGTCCTAATTATCCTCTGAAGTCTGTGTTGTCCTGTTGAGTTGCAGAACAAATCCAACAGTTATAGAGGTGCAGATGATAGATTCAAATAATTCCTCTGTAGAACTGTATCAACAGCACCTTGTGGCAGTTAAGCTTTCTGAGTTGGCGCAGAAATAACATTCTTTGTTATGCTTCTTTGGTGACATTTTTGATGTTACGGTGTCCATTTTAGTTATGTGATCTAGTAGAACTAGAAATTTGAAAGTCTCTTCTGTTTGATACTGTGTTTGTCTAGTATTGTAAGAGGTGGCAATATGGGAGGGTTTCTTCTAAAGTCTACCACCATTTCTATGGTTTTGAGTGTTTCAGTTCAGATTGTTCTGGTTACAAACCATGAGGGCAGTTGTATAACCTCCTATCTGTAATGTGGATTCTCGTTTGTCTCGAATGAGACAATCAACTGTTAATGTTATCAGCCAAAAACTTCAGTAAATTGTAACAGATGGACTGTTTGCGATGCAGTCATGGTATATAGGGACAGAGAAGTGAAGAAAGCACACAGCCTTTGTGGAGGCCCTGTACTGAATTATATAGGGTATCAGATGAATTTGCCTAGCTTCACCTGCTGTTTCCTGTCTGTTAGGAACGCTTATGACACTTTACAAGTGTGTTCAGCGTACCTCTAGTTGTTTAAATTTACTTAGAAGGTGTTACTGGAATGATGGTATGAATTGCTTGAATGAAGTCTCAAAGAGGGATCCTTGTTGGTTGGTATTTGGAGATTCAAGGGTGTTCTAAGGATGCAGAGCCATATTAACAGCATCATCTTTTGAACTATTTGCTTGGTAATGCAAACTGCACTGGGATCTTAACAGTGGATCTATGATGTTTTTCAGGTGGGACAGCACAACCTTTAAAGATTTTCATAACTACAGATGTTGAGGAAAAACTGTCTGTATGCTCATTCAGTTACTTGATGGAGGGTTCTTTGGTACTGGATGATAGTAGAGCATTTGAAGCAGGAAGGAACATAGCACATCTTTAAGACCTGTCACACTGCCCAAACGGATGCAAAACGTTTGTAAAATTGACCACAGCGATGAAAAAATGTTCCATCCATTATTATTCGCGCTCTCAAAAGGGGCAAAAATTTGCATAAGCAGAGCGGATAACACGGAAAGGACACGGACGGGGGAGGAATGCCAGGGCGGCTGAGAAAGGATGCAAGCGGATGTGTAAGAGGATGCGGTAGAGGAGGCATAGAGGATGCAGAGCGGATGCAGAAGGCGGATGCGTAGAGGATGACGTAGAGGATGCAGGTGGATGCAGAGCGGATGCGTAGCGGATTGAATGCAGATGCAATTTGCATCCGTTTTCATCCTTCTCCATCCGTGCTACTATGCTCGCACGTCCGTTCCACTTCCTCCCTGCGTCCGTTTACTGCTGGAACGGATTTGAGTTGTGCGGATGCGCAGGCGGATGCCTAGTGGATTATAGCAGATGCGTAATGGATGCAGGAACGGATGTGCCCCATATGCCTAGGAGGATGCAGAATGGATGCATTGGATACATTTTCCGCTCAAAAGTTTTGAGCAGCTCAAAACCTTCTGAGCAGATGAAATGTCATAGACAGATGCTGGACGGATGAGAGGAAGCAAAACGGAGAGGCAGTGAGTAGCAGAACGGAAGCATCGCATTGGATGGCAAGTGTTTTTCTCCGTTTTACATCCTCTTTCCATCGGTCTTGGTGCAGTGTGACAGGGGCTTTAGTGATCTATTGAAATTTGTGTTGAAGATGGGGGCCAATTGGTCAGCACAGACTTTTAAGCAAGAAGGAGTTATCTGCCCGGCAGCCTGGTGTTTTTTCTGGCTTTTGTCTGTGCAACAGATCTTCACACTTCTTTTTCTGTGATCACCAGAGGTTGTGAACCCAATGGGTTGGGGTCAGTTGTAGGAGGCTTGGCTGTTGTTGGTGTGTTTGAGATGTGAGTTGTGGAAATAGGTGGCTGTAGTTTCTTTTCAAACTTTCAGTAAAACACATTCAGGTCATCTGCTACTTGTTGATTTCCTTCTGCCTGGGAAGGAGGTGTTATTTATTTATTTATTTATTTATTGATTGATTGATTGATTTATTGATTTATATTGCCGCCTGTTCACCCATGGTGACTAGTTTGCTGAAGCCAGTGATGTTTTTAAGAGTTTTCCACATGTTTGCTGGTTCATTTGTTGAGAACTGTTTCATTAACTTTTCAGAGTAGCTTCTTTTTGCTGTTCTGATGTCTCTTGTTAATATGTTTCTGGCCTGATTGTATAGCATTCTGTCACCTTTTCTGTAGGATTCCTCTTTGGCACGATGTAGCTGCTTAAGTTTAGCTGTGAACCAAGGTATACAAATGAAGTAAGTTAAACATTGTTATTGATTTCTATTTATGTTCTTGGAAATGGGCAAATGTGGATTTGGATTTGGAATTTACTGAAATCCATCACAAGTGTGGAAGTTGATTGTAAATATATGGCTGGGGCATTAGGTTTCTTTATTTCTATTTTTATTGTTTTTTTGCTTTTTTGTATGATGTCATACAAGTCTTGTAAATAAATAACGATATAGGAATATCTGCAGGTGACTAGAGTCGCTACTCCTCAGCTAGCCACATAGAAAGTCTTATTTATGAAGCTGAATTCCAGGGTCAAGCTAAGATTGCTCTTGCGCAGCTCTGCCTGAGTGTTGGATCTTATCTTAGGGCTTGAGATAGAATGTCCTGAGTGAAAGGCACCCCTTAACCCCCTCGACAAAGATAGAGGTGGAACTTGAATTCATGGCCTCTATGACAACAATGGGCTTCTCCTACATTATCTGAAGCCAAATTAATGTAGAAGGCAACACAAAAGATCTGATCTTCACCTCAGAGTAAATGGGCTGAAGTCAGGGGATATTAATGTATTTGCAATGATCTATTCTTTGATTTCCATGGAGCTAACCAGCATTACCAGCCTCCATAAGTAATAATTTTCAAGAGATTTGGGTTTTGCCCAAGGCTATGGGGAAGGGGACAAACCTGTTGAACCTTTATTCTCATTTTGGAATAAGAGATGGCAGCAGCCTTGGACAGAATTGTACTGAGCAGCCTCTCCCTGTTCACTTATCCAAAGGAACAGCTTGGACAAGAGATACATGTAATGCTATTGGAAAAAGTCAAAGATCAAATCTGGTTTTGCTCAGCCAATGGCCATATTTGGAATAATCTGGGATCTTCTAGTGATAAATGGGATTAAAAAATATTTCTTAGCCTGCTGTGAAGAATTGGCTGTGTTGGATACTAGTTGCATATGATAAAGGGAGGTTACAGAGGCTACATCTTGCAAGATTACTTGGGACGAATATGACCCTCTTGGTCCTCAGAAAGAGGACAGAATTCTCTGTGACATCAATTATATCATATTTAATGGAGATCTCTGCCATTCCTTATTTATGAAAGTTTTGAGACAGGTAATAGGAGGCTAGGTATGGGCAATGGTGAAGGATTGTTGGAAGTGGAGTATCCCTATACACCTTGAAGGAGTTGTAGTTACATTAATGTCAAGAAGATATTGCTAAATCCAGAAACTCAAACATTGAGTCATATTTAACACAATGAAATTCAATGTAGAGAAAATAAAGTCCTACACTTAGGCAAGAAAAACCAAAAGCACACATATAGATTGGGTGAAACCACACTTAACAGCAGTAATTGTGAGAGGGATCTTGGAGTCTTGGTGGACAACCAGCTAAGTTAATGCAATCCTGTGTTGCATTAACAGAGGGATATAATCAAGATCAAGGGAGGTACTAATACCACTCTATAAAGCCTTAGTAAGACCACAACTAGAGTACTGCATCCAGTTTTGGTCATCGCACTATAAAAAGATGTTGAGGCTCTAGAGTACAGAGAAGAGCAATCAGGATGATTAGGGGACTGCAGACTAAAACATATGATGAAGGGTTGTAGGAACTGGGCACAGATAGTCTAGTGAAGAGAAGGACCAGGGGAGACATGATAGCAGGGGTGGGATTCTACCAGTTCGCACTTATTCTCTAGAACCAGTTATTAACATTCTAAGCAGTTCAGAGAACCGGTTGTTAGGAGAAATTACTGGCCTAATCCTGTAAGGAAGGCAGGAAGGAAACATTCTGGTGTTGCTTATAGAAAGTGACATGACCATTTTTCACATTTACGACTGTTGCAGCATCCCCACAGTCATGAGAGGCCAGGGGAGGAGATGGGTGCCTCAATGTGAGTGATATTGAGTTGGCCACGCCCAGCCAATAACATGACCATCAAGCCACACCCACCAACTTAGCCATGCCCACAGAACCGGTTGTTAAAAAATTTGAATCCCACCCCTGTATGACATNTTTCTGACAGTGAGAACAATCAACCAATGGAACAGCTTGCCTTCAGAAGTTGTGGGAGTGCCATCACTTGAGACTTTTAAGAAGAGATTGGACTGCCATTTGTCAGAAATGGTGTAGAGTCTCCCGCTTGGGCAGGAGGGGTTGGACTAGATGACCTACAAGGTCCCTTCCAACTCTAATTATCTGTTATCTGTTATGTTTATGGCTTTAAAGAAGAAATGCAACTATGTTAGGCTTTCTGCATTATTGTACACTATAACAATAAAATAGAGTTCCAGTAGTTTCTGTAGTGCTTGTTTCCTAACCTGGCTTACCTTGAAGGCCTGACAATATTCTTCTGGATCATTTATATGAGTTGGGAGTTTGGGAATGGTGGTGGCACTCCTTATTCCTAAACGGCCAGTTGCATTTAGTAGTATAGAAGAGTGAATAGTAGACTAATAGCCTTAAAGAATCATTCTCTACTGCAGACCTCTGTTGTAAGGTGCTTCAGGGACTGACACATTCTGCCCTTTTCCTTCACATCTATAGGAAGCTCAACTCTGGGTTGAACATAAGATGCAGGTTCTGTTTTAATGCCTGATACCTTAATGATGAGGGGGGATGAACAGAATTAGACTCCATCCCAGTAAGATGGAATGTCTTTGGGCATGGAAGCCTTCTGATTCCACAGACTTTCTATTCCTGGCTCTGGATGGAGTCACATTTTATTGTGCAGGGCTAATTCATAAACTTGGCTCATAGTTTCGATTTGAAGAACAAATGGCAGATGCACAAATCCAGGAAATTTTGTTGAATTTGGGTCCCCCCCCCCAATTTAGGAGATTTTGCTCTTGGTCACTCATGCTTCCATATGAATTAGTGTAACATGCTTTGACACTCTAAAACTGCTGCATCTTGAACAGTTCTACAACAGTGATAGCTTTGAGAAGTGCCTTGGCTACCAATTGTTTCTGGACACAATCCAAAGCATTGGATATTATATTTAAAACTTTTTATGACTTATGTATCTCCCAGTGGTCTCTGCCTGTCTCTTGGGTCCTGAAAGAGGCAGATCTTTCTGAGTGCCAACTTTCAGAAAATATTATTTGGAAAGATGTTTGTTTGGTTTTCTCAACCACTGCATTATCCAATATAAGATGAGCTCCAACACTCTTAGTTGGTTATAAAGCTATTAAAAACCTGGCACTTTCCATCAGCTTTTGTTCAATGAAAGGGATTGTTTTAATCTCTCCCGGAGAGTGATCTGATATATAAGATATCATTGTTCCTTAAATTATATTGTTTTGTTATAATGTGTTTAGTTCTGAATTGAGTTTGGAAGCCACTGAGGGTCAAACATGACCGGAAGTGCAAATAAACCTTGTAAAATAAATTAATTCTTTGCAAAGATGAAACTAATACATATTAGACACAATATTTTGTTTGTAGTTTTTCAGCAGAATCACATCCCCTCATTCTCGGCAATAACAATAATGTGAGGTAGGCTGGACTGAGAAAGACTAAGTTGTTCATAGTTTTAATTTGTGCCTTTGAATCTGTGTTGCTTGGCCCAGTTTTCTTGAGATGTTCAAAAATCATTGATTCTTGCCTTCTTCCTAGGGCTGAGAGAGATTGGCTGGCTCAAAGTCACTCAGCTGCTTTCCCTACCTAAGGCATAACCAGAACTTACAGTCTTCTAGTGCCTCAACTGCTACATCAAGTTGGCTTTCCAAAAGTTAATTATTCATTATGTTTTCATAGATGAAGATGACTTGAATCCTTAACTACTACAAAGATGTTTTTTAAGTATTTTTTAAAAGTACTTATTTACTTGTTTATGAAAGTATGTTGGATGTTTTTTTCTGCAGGTAGTCCAGTTTATAAATGTAATTTATAAAGCAAAGTGAAATGTCTTCCTGATACAAATTATTAGAATTAAGCTAATTAATTGATGGTTTGCTAAGGAGAAAGATAAAATGGCTTCACAATTGGTCTGAAACATGTCGCAGTGCATATTTGCTTGGCTAATGCTTCCTTTTCTCTTGTGTTTACAAGATTTTACAAAAACGCATCTAAAATAGTTGAATTTGTGAACATGACAGCATTTTATTTGCAGGCTTTCAGGAAAGAAAGAGAACATATAAGACTGTGCTTATGCACACAGTACCCAGTTTCTTTTGAGAGGGAGAGAGAGAAAACTTGTCTATCTGTGGGAGATTTTTAACCTTATATAAAAGGGTGTGCTAAAATTTCAGTTCTACTTAGATCTACAGAGAGAAAGAGAGTGTGTTTATAATGAGGAACAGCAGGCAGCTTTCGATTCCTGTCTTCATTATTTCTAAATGCCATAGAAACACAAGAAAAGGTAGCCAAAGTTAGCTACACTTTTGTTCTTTGAGTATTGCAATTCAGAATTAATTATTCTGTACAAATATCTCTTCAGCACAAAATCAACAACCTGTCCATAGCTTACATGCATCATTCATTTTAATTGAGGGAATATAGAGGCAGAACAAGAATGGACTGTCCTTTTAGTAAAGCATCATCCTTCCAATAGCAGATATTGCCAGCTTCCACTTTCCTTTCTGAAACCAAGGACAACATGATGCTCATCTCAGGGAATAGACTAGCAGGCATCTTAGACTCAAATTTCTGACACTTTATGATTACCTGTTTCCCATTCTGCCTGCAGATGGCTTTGCTGCATCAATGCCTATCCCTTGACTTGCTGAGCCATACAAGCAGAACAAGGCATGTGCACCTCCAAGGTTTACTGAAGTGCATGACAAAAGCTCTGATAGATGCTTTTCCCATTTAAAAACATTATACATATTGTTGCTTATGACTGTTTGAAGAAGGTAGCAGTAACATTTAAAAACAATATAAGACGTAAAGTCTTGGCAGTGCATATTAACCTTAACTCTTTTTATGGGATCAAAACCAGGGTTTCTAAGGCCAGCAGTCTTTATGTCTTCTTTCCTTTCATGCATAGATACAGAGTGAATTGTCAGCTGAATTTTATCTTAATATCAGTCCTAAATTAGCATTTCCTTTCATATCTGAGGGCAGAGAGCCAGATTAGGGGATGTAGGACAGGACAGATGGCAAATTCAATCTCTCTCCTCCAGCAGAGGGGAAAGGCCAAGGAGGCTCTGAAGAATGGTTAGTACCTTCTCATTTGTCGCCTGAGTATTGGCAGTTGTAGTTTGAAATTTGCTTTTTTAAATACTGCTTTTAAGAGCCCAGTTTTTGTTTTCATTTGATTAATATTATTATTACAAAAATACTTCTCAGATTGTCATCTGATACATTTTAGTATTAAAGGATTTGTTTACTGGTCAGAGGGGTTGGCATTGTCTGCCAAGACACATATAAAGGCTGAACTATGCACAATGACTAAAGTACAGACAGCCAACGGCTCCCACAAAAGCAAAATCACTGGCTTGATCCACAAAAACACACTGAGACATAATAGAGACCTAGAAGATCAACAGACCTATGGAACAGCTGTCCTGTCCCTACATTTCTGTCCTAACCGCAAAGATCAGTAAGATACTAACAGGCATCTAACATCAAGAACTGCCTTCAAACAGACAAAAAAATAGGCAGCCATCGCTAAGAAACCCAAAGTAAACTGACCTGGAAAACCAAGGCATATATGAAGTCCCACTGTGCATCATGCTCTGCCACATCCATTGGACAGCCGCAATAGAGAATAAGTCGGCCACCTGGCTGAACACAAAAATGCAGTAACAAAAAGCTGGAACAACACCTCCTCACTACTCCAACACATGAAAACAACAGGTCATAGCATCAACTTCAACTTCAAACTCCAAAACCTTGCCACTAAAGAAAAACCCCAGCCACATTATTATCGAGACGCATAGAGATTTGAAAAAAAAGACCTAAGCATGAATAGAAGAGATGATTTGACTAGACCTGTCAATTATTGGAAGCCTGCACTCCCACAAACAAAAAATCTCCACACACCAACCGCAGGCCAACATCTGGGCAGCAAACAGATCCCCCCCCCGCATACCTCATGCTCAAACATACCGCAAGCAGGCACCCAGATGAAACGCTAATCTTCCTAATAAATGATATGCCGGTCCATTTACTCAGAGCCAAGGCCGCACTAAAAAGCCTGCAATGAAATGCATGAATCGCTGAATATGAATGCAGTTCAGCTTCCTTCGGGTATTATCTCCCACATCATTGTAGTGCTTTTAAAAGTTCGTAGCAACGTTTCAAGCAGAATGCTCATCTGCCATCATCAGGCTTCTGTGTGGAGTTTTTGTATGTGGGTCAGGGTCTCACAGCTGTTGGTTTTAAATTTGAGGCTAGCGCCTATTGTTGTGCCAGGATGTTTTTTTCTACTCCTGATTGGTGGGAGTCTTGGTCTGTGTTTTTGATCTTCGGAGTTTTTTGATTGTGTTTCTGGTTCTTCTGTCTGTTTTTGTGGCTTTGATTCGGCTGGCAACACTCCTGTCCTGTGTTGGAGGCTTTCAGTGCATCTTGGCTTCAACGTGAAGGACGGCTATTATCTATTAGGAAGCTAGTTCATCTGGGTACTGGTTGGGGTGTGTTTGAGTTGGAGGTATCAGAGGGAGTCTGTTTTGTGCCCAGGTGTTTGCCTGCTTGTGGTGTGGAGTTCTTTCTATGAGAGTGCAGGCTTCCAATGATTGACAGTCTGGTGGAATCATCTCTCCTATTCATGCTTTCAGGTCTTTTTTTCAATCTCTATGGCTTTCTGATGAATTCTGTGGCTGGTTTCATATAGTGGCTAGGGTTTTTTGGGGTGGCCATTTTTTCTTGAAAAAGTTTGGGAAAATGTTGTGACTGTGGTTTTTAATGTGTTGGACTAGTGAGGACGTGTGTTCACAGCTTTTTTACTGCATTTTTGTGTTCTCCAGGCCGGGTACTTACTTCTTCTAATTGGTCCTGTCCAATGTAATGTGGCTGGGCATGATGCACAGGAACTCATATATGCCTTGGTTTTCCAGGTCAATTTTGTCTTTGGGTTTTTAAGGATGGCTGCTAATTGTTTTTGTCTGTTTTGAAGGCAGACTTTTGATGTGATGGTCCTGTGTAGTATCTTACTGATTTTATCTGTAGTACCTCTTATTGTAGGGAAAGACAGCTGTTCCATAGGTCTGTTGATCTTCTAGGTCTTGTTATGTCTTGGTGTGTTTTTGTGGATCAAGTTGGGATTTTGTTTTTGTGAAGGCCGTTTGGCTGCAATACTTTAGTCAGGGTTGCATAAGTTTCAGTCTTTATATGTGTCTTTGTCTGCCAGGCGTTTGGGTTCTGTCATTAGTGTTTTACCACGGAATTTATCTGTGCTGGGTGTGGTGGGATTGGGCGTTAAGGTAGCGGTTGGTGTGTGTTTTCTTCTGGTTATTGGTGTGTTAGTATGGGACAGAGTAGGCTACCCTCAAAATTTAAAGACTAATGGCTGTGATCAGCCTGACCACATACGAACTCATACAGAAGCCTGATAATGGCAGATGAGATTCCTGCCGACAACGTTTGCTACAACTTTAAAAAGCACAACTACAATGACGTGGATAATACCGCAAAAAGGAAAGCTGAACAGCAAGCACATGTAAGTACCAGTGAAAAACTTAAATATATCTATATTATCTATCTATCTATCTATCTCCATCTATCTATCTATCTTCTAATCTATTCTGTCTACATATACATATACATATTATATTTATATGGTTTTCTGAGGTTTTTCGGCGGGTATTTGTTGTGGATCTTTTTGGTTGTTCGGTTTTCTCCGCGTAAAATTGGAAAGTATCTAGGCAACGTTTCGATGAAGTTCATTCATCATCGTTCAGGCTTGTTCTTCGGCTCGTGCTTCTCAGAGAAAAAATAATGTGACTTGCAGCTGCTTCTTCCTTTTAACTGCTAGTGGGGGCGTGACTTGATTGGGTGGGGGCTTGGCTGTGTTCTGATTGGCTGTGTTCTGATTATGTCAGTGGACATATGAGAACCAAACAAAGTGAATTCTAGTCAAAGATAAAAGTAGTCAGATTTCTACATAGGTACTATTTAAATGTCAAGACTTGATATGGAGTTTTTCCTATAACAAGATTCTGCCTTGTGACAGAAATACATTTTATTTTATGAGGTAATTTAGTATTTATACTGTTGGATGATATGACCTAACAGCTTTTCAGGTCATGTTATTTATTTGGAAATGCAAACTCTCTCCTGAATGCTAGAAAGATCAGTACAGATTTAAATCAAGAAGTTTAAATCAGAAGTGTTCAAGCAGTATTTTATATGCTGTAATCTTTCGAATTTCAGTTTTCCCAGAGTGAAAAAAAGGAACTGTCTTTGATATGTGCCTTTTTTCATATTAGGGTCTCAGTACATCTTATGTGGATGTAAAACAGAGGACTTAACTTAGCTATTTCGTGGCATGATGCAAGAGTGTTTCCAGCAGGGATCATTGGGTTCAAAATGGTGGCACAGACAGGCAGACACTGTTTGTGCGCATACAGTGCTGGCAACACAAATTAAAGAGTAGGGATCAGATTGCCCACTATTTTGAAGCTAGTTACTGTCACTTAGCTCATCCCTGCATGATTCCTGAAGACTGATTTTTAATATTGGTGGCTTAGCAATACTAACTAATAATTAACTTTCAGATTTGGAAAGACAGTGGTCTTTACAATCTTGGATCAATGCTATGTTTTCTGTTTATGAACTGCCTTTCGACTGAGGTAATGGAAAGACAAATCGATATTATTTAGTGTAATCAGGTTTTAATAATATGTTTGAAATTGGACATAGTGATTTTCTTTATGAATTATATATTATTCTTTGTTTCTGTTGTTGCACTTTTTCTGTTTGTTTCTGTATTTTTGTTCTTTATTTTTCACCCTTTGTTTGTGTGTGTATCTGTGCATCTGTGTCTGTATGTCTATATGTATGTGTATTAAAAGCAGAAGAAATATTTAAGAGCAGGATGTTCAAGTGACATACAACACAACTTCCAATGAAGAAATTTCAATAAAGTATTAAATAAATAAATATTTTTATTTAACAATTTTTGCTTTTTAAGGACAGTAATTATCCCAGAAGTCTGCATATATTTTAGACCATTATATTTTAGACCATTCTAGCATTAGAAAAATGTATATAAACTAATTCAGATTCACTGATGTCAGTAGTGTCCATGAAAACCTAATTTCCCTTTTCTTGAGCAGTTTAATAAATTGCTGTGGTACTTGGACAGTTTTGGTCTCATGGAACTGTTTCCAATGTAATCCATGTTTGTACAAGACTTAAGTAATATGTACCTCTAGAAAAAAAAAAGAGTGTACTGGTGGACTTATTAAAAACCAAAAAAAACTTCTTAGCAGAAAAGGAGGTAGTTTGGGTGTTCCTGGGTATCAAACTGGGGACTTCTTCCTCTAAACTAAATGTTATAAACAATATACTAACAAGACAGATCTTATGTTAACTGCATAAAATGTTATTCAGGAAAAATAGGGAGAATGCAGAGAAAGTCCTCAGTGTACTGGCCAATCAAAATGTGCTCATTGAGGGGGTGGATACAAGAATGAAAAAGACAGACAGCAAACTGGACTGCTGAAGTTGAGCCTAGAAAAGCAGGATAAATGCCTAGAAGTTGTGTTCTTGTTGGGTGACGTAGGTTTGTACAAGTCTGTCAAATCTGTACAAGGCAGTTAAGCCTTGGATCTTTTGAAATGAACCAATGGTTTCTCCATGTTTTTTTTTCCTGAATTTATCATTCCTTTCTCAAATGAATAGATATGAGATTGTATGGAAGAAATAGAGCAGCAGGGAGGCCCTAAAATATGCAGTATTTGGCTGCTACTCTTCCCAGATCATAGACCATAAGGTCTCGGCCATGAAGGCTTTGAGACACAAAAACCTGCAACCTTTCTCTCATCTTTCTTAATTGACATTGAGAACATTCAGTCTCTATTCTCTACCCCTTTTCACTCCTCCCTAAACACATATACATGCGCCCATACAAAGAGAATAAAGGCTTTCAGTATTGAAAGCAAAGAGTTACAATCCAAACAGCAAAGATTCCTTATCATCACCACTTCCTACATTTTTTTTAGAATGCAATTGCTGTGTTTTAATTCATCTGTACACTTATGGCCATGTTTCCACATATAACTTTATACAGTGTCTTGCGTTAGGCCACCTGCCCCTTCCTCAAGGCAGCTTTATTTATGTGTTGTGTTTCTCAGCTCAATGGAGATGAAACAATACTCTGTTTCCTCCCCACCTCACCAGAGAGCTGTCATAGCAACAAGACTCTTAGAAGCTTAATCTTCGACTGAAGCCCAAACGATATCAGGAATGTTGGCAGAGTATGGTAAAAATAATTAGAATGGTAGTCACGATGGAGCAATCAAAACTTTGCCAATTTAGCACATAAAAATAGGCACAATTTCAGTACCCTTCTTGTGCTACTTGATTTTATTTTAACCATACCTTGTGGATACCCATCAGTGTTATCATCAGATGTGTTCTGTATTAAAATAGTTTATTCCAAATCTTCTAAAATGATTGGCTAGAAAAGCCGGCATAGGGATTGGTTCACTAGGAACCAATCCAAATGAGCCGCCAAAAGGTGGCTAAATCAAACAAGTGTCATTGGCTACAAGCCGGCAGGCAAGCCATATATAAAGGCTGCCGCGGCTAGAGCCAAACTGTTCCATTTAACTTTACTGTTGAAATAAAGGCTTTTACTGTTGGAACCCGGTCTACNTCATTGGCTACAAGCCGGCAGGCAAGCCATATATAAAGGCTGCCGCGGCTAGAGCCAAACTGTTCCATTTAACTTTATTGTTGAAATAAAGGCTTTTACTGTTGGAACCCGGTCTACCTCGCGTTTTTCCGGACGGAACAGTTATCTAATTCAGTCCATGCAAGGTAAGATTCCATTGACATTAAACAGCCCTGACAGAACTGTTCTTAATCCATTTTAATGTTACTGTTTGATTTTAGCCTAAATAAATACACATCAAAACTTCCTTCTTTCGGTTAAAACTTTGAGAATACCTCCATGCTAAGTCTAGTGGAGAAAGGATGAAACTTCTCATCTCTCCATCGGTCAACTTGGTATCTTTTTCTCTATGAGCATCTCAAAAAAGTAGAGGAGAGAACCTGTCTTTCTTTTGCCAAGCCACTTGGTCAAAAATATTGTGTTTTCAATCTATTTTTAAAAGCCAGAAGCCTACATTTTTCTGTAGGCCAGACATGATTTTTTATCTTTCCCAACTATTATGCAACCCAGGATACTTTCTTTCTTGTTCATGTAATTTTGTAAAAGTACTTGCATGACTGATTTACATATGGCATATAATTTAGATTGTCCTATGATGTCAGGGTTTTTTTAGGCCATCAGAAGGAACAAGAAACTAACATTTATGACCCATGAAATGTTATGCATGTACCTGCCTTAGATTTATTTCAGAGACACTCATTGGATTTTTTTAAACATTTGTGGCATGGTCTCATTCCATTTTACACACGGTTAGATCCAGTTTTATTTTGCACTTGTGTGACTGCAAGAGACTAAGTCCGTAATTTTGCATCATAATCAGGTAAGCTTAGAGATTTGCTCTGTTTGATCTGCATGTTTTGTATATTCTACTGTTATTTTACTGTTCATATTACATTAATGAACTGAAGAAATAACTTTGAGGAACAGGAGCCACAGCCACAACAAAGACAACAATCCGATAAACTGAATCTGGAATAGAAACATAAATTTGAAAAGTCATCTCAAACATGATCTAATACTTATGAAGATAAACTGAAGAAGTGGGAAAGTGCATTTGGACTTGCAAGATTCTGTTACTCTAACAAAATAAAAGTATTAACTTGTATGCACTTGTTTTCCACGTTTGGTCTATCTTGGAGGGCTCACATATCCCCACTTCTTATCAGTTTTTGTAAGCAGAAACACAGACGCTTGGATCATAAAAGATGGATTGATTTGTTAGACTAATGACCATGAAATAAAATGGATTGCTTGAGCTATGCTGGTTAAGCAAATGGTCTTTTCATTTGCAGAATTTCTCATACATGCAATTTCAGAAGACCTATTTGAAAATTGCAAGCTTATAGTGTGGCTGTGAAAAAGTCACTCGATATCAGAAAAGTTTTATCATGCAGGATCCCAATTCAGCTTTAGCACTACTCAGGAGTCCTCAGATGAAGGGTTGAATAAGAAGTAGTAATTATTTTATTTTGATTCAATTCCTCTTGCTATTTAGGGCTTCATTTCTCAGGTCACTCTTCTAGCTGTTCCCAAGATGACAAAAACCTCTGACCTTAAAATACTACTATAAATTCAGGAATGAAGGAGTTTTTGGGAAGAAAGCAGCACCAGTGCTGGCAATTTTCTGAGTAACCTGCTCTCACAGCTTTACAAGATCCACTGTAAATCATCGGTTTAAAATTTACCTCAGCTTTTTTACTTGTATAGGTGTCAGCTTTTATAGCTTACATTGCTAGAACAGGCCACCTATGAGGTTAATGGGACCTAATTTTAAATATATAACAAAATCAAGTGATTTGCAATTTGTAATTCTGTGTTTTAAGGAAGTTATGTTTGAAAAAGACATTCTCTTCAAAATTATCAACTTAAGATGGCATGTTTCTTAATGTGTTCATTTATTAAAAAACAGATTCTAGTTTTTTAATAATGGTGTTCCTAGAGGTCTTAAAGCAGTCTTCTCATGAATGGACATTTTAATAAGAAAAATAAGCTCTTTGGAAAATGTAATTATTGCTAAAGATTATTTTTATCTTTTTTGATTAAAATGTCATGGTCTGGTCCCTATAAGCACCTTACATAGTGCATATGTGTTCATTCTAAAAAGTGTTTTTTAATTAATTATAGTTTCTATCACATTAAACTACATTTATTGCTGCAGGTAATTCAGCACCATCCCAAAAGAAATTTCAGATGGGGCTTTCATTTTTCTCCCTTTTTCTTGCAGAAAACAGAAATGAAGGTTCATAGGCACACACAAATTTGCCTCATTTGTTTGCTGACATTTGTCTTCCATCAATGTCACCATTGCCATGAAGGTGAACATAGCCACAATGACTGTCAAATCTCAGAAAATGAAAGGACCGATTCTGAACCAAGTAAGGAAGCTGAAGTTAAACAGAAATACTACATTGAAAAACTCTTTAATCGTTATGGTGAGAATGGAAAGTTATCGTTTTGTGGTCTGGAGAAATTGATGATGAGCCTTGGCCTTGGAGAAATAAAAATAGTAGAAATAAATCATGAGGACATTGGCCACGATTATGTTTCTTACTTAGATGTACTAGATACACAAGAAGGAAAGCATTCTCATTCCCACAACCATCCTCATTCCCATAATCACCCAAGCTCAGAAAATCAGACTGCAGACGAAGGGTCTGGCAAAAGGAGCCAGAAGTGTGATCCAGTGAAAGAAGTTACAGAATCATCTTTGAAGCCTGATGGTAGACATGCTCATGACTCTAATAATCACAGACACCACAAGCATCATCACCGCCGTCATGCACATCGCCACATGGACCGTAACAATACTCATCAGTCTCACAACGATTCCATTAATACAAGTGATCACGGGGAGCCAAGTCATGAGCCTTCCACAGAAACCAATACTACTCAGGAACAGCCTGAAAGAAAACGTAAGCACCCTAAGAAATGGTGGAAAATGAAGAACAGGGAAGTTTCAAGAGTTACAGCGCAAGATTTTACTCTCAATCATGACTCAAATGAGCAATATGAACATAATCATGTCCACAAACATGACCATGTGCACGATGTGTCTTTCTCACATGCACGTTTTCCTGAACACAATAATGACCATTCAGCTAGTCATGGACATCAGGATCCAAATCCTGCCAGTGGGGATGGGTATCGGCATACCAGCAAGCGAGAGGCACCTGATAAACAGATCAGCATGGGGAAGCATGCTAATCACAAGAACCATAATGAAGATGAACATTCTTCTGAAGAGGTCTGTATGAGCCCAAAAAAACCATGATGAATCTTTCAGAAAAAGCCTTCCCCAACCTTTTGCCCATCAGAGCCACCTTTGTGCTGACTTACAAATGTTAGAAGTTGCAATTCTATAAAATTGTGTGTAACTAAGAAAGAACTAGAGAGCTAGTTTGGTGTAGGGGGTGAAGGCATCAAGCTAGAAACCAGGAGACAGAGTTCTAATCCTGTCTTGTACACAAAGCCAGTTGTGTAACCTTGGGCCGCACAACTTTCTCCATCCTAGGAAGCAGGCAAAGACAAACAACTTCTGACAAACCTTGCCAAGAAAACTGCAAGGTCTTGCCCAGTCAGTCTCTGAGAATTGGACACAATTGAATAAAAGTGGGAAAAAAACTAAGGATTTATATAGCTAAGTACCTATACCAGTAGATACTGTAGATAACCAGTTTTCCTGAAAATATGACCTACCATGAAAGTAAGTCCTAGCTTGATTTTTACACGTGTGCCCAATATAAGCCCTACCCCCCCCCAAAAAAAAGCCCTAAGATCCCTCCCACTCCAGAGTGCATGGGTAAAAATTAAGCTAGGATGGGGCAGGTGGAGCTGCCCCACTACTTACCTTTGGACAGTTGTAGCCAGGCCTTGCACATCCTGACACCTGCCCTTGTCAGCCCATTTCTTCTGCAACAGGCAAGGTTGGCAAGGCTTTCCTGAAGGCTTCTGTAGCTGATAACAAAGCTCTGGGTTGATCCAGATCTCTGTTATCGGCTGCAGAAGCCTTCAGGAAAGTCTTGCCAGCCACAGAAGAAGATGTTCCTGAAGGCCTCTGACAGCGAAAAGGAGGCCAGGGGTGATGTGCGCAAAGTGAGGTTAGTTAGTGGATGACATCCCCCAAAATAAGACCTGGTGCCTTTTTTGGTGGTAAAATTATAAGTCAGGGTCTTATTTTTGGACAAACACGGTACTTACTTCGTAGGGCATTATTATGACTAATATTTAATAAAGGAGGAGAAATGCTTATCTATTTAAGATATTTAGGTTATCCCAGGATAAATCCAAGGTATTTTTTTATTCATTTATAGGACCAATAGATTTTTGTACTTTCTTCCTTGATGAACTGGTTAACTTCTTAATCTTGTATGCTTTTTAAAAAATACAAAGCAAATATTTAATCATCCATGGCTGGTTGAAATGAAATGTCATTTCAATCAGCCAATGATGAAATACCGTTTACATTACTGTTCCCAGGAAATATTTTAATATGCATAAACATTTTCTGAATTTAGGTTTAATCTTTTAAAATTCTCCATAGATGGAATGAATTTTCTCAGTTTCCATTCCAGAAAACAAAATAGATAGTTTACTCAACATTTCATATTCCTAGCTCTGTCAATATATGATGGTTCATAGGCTAGGTAGCCATTCAAATTACAGAAGAGACTGTAATTTTATGAGACTTGAGTAGCTAATGTATGCCTTTAACGGTGGGACCTGCTTAATTGTCTTCTTCCTAATTTGTTTGCAGTGCTTAAATGTCACACAGCTGTTAAGCCATTATGGTCTTCGCCCCAGTTCTCCAATTTCTCTCAGCTTGTTTATTTATCTGTGCCCAGCATTGCTGTATCAGATTGATAGGAGACTTTGTATTGAACATTATGAAGACCTGCATCTTGAAGACTTGAACAAAGGAAACAATATGTCTCTTGGGAATGTGGAGAAAACAGGTGCGTCAGGTGAGAAAAAAAGTGGACTGAAAGATTTGGGGGTTTAGCTAATGTAATTAGCCAAATGTAATTTCATTAGATTAGCTAATGTAATTTCATTGGATGTAAGTAGCCAATCAGGCCAGTTTAAGTAATAGAAGCAGCTTACTTTGTTAGTTGTCTGAGAGATCCACCGTGAGTTCCTAGTCATCATTCTTTGCATCATTGTATTCACTGGTTGAACCCCATTTTCTTGCTTGTATTGATCTTCAAGGCAACTGGGCAATATTAATTCCCCGTGTGATTTTTCTTCTTTAGACTTCCTGTGCTATAACATGAGCTGTCCAAATTGTGGTTGGTCCTAGAACACCCACTGTTGCCTATTTGCAAACTCTTTCAGAGTATTCCCTATTATAAATAAATATAATTATAATACAGCCTTCTGTACAGAAACACTCATACCTCAAAACCTGAGGCTTTATTTAATAATCTGTGGCTAAGATGCAGACATGAAATTCCTGTATTTAAATGTCTGCCTAAGGCAGCCACTTGGGAATGGCCTGTGGTTTTGCTATACAAATAAGATTTCCTCCATATAATGCATGTTTATTTTGTTTTGTATGGACCTGGTAAAAATCACGTCCTATGACCCCTTGTAGCACACACTCTACTGAACACTTAAAAGAATAATTTTGTGATTATCACCTCTTAATTGAGATAACAACAGGCAGATACTTTGGTTGAGGCTGAAGACTCTCCATTTTATATTATTTTATATTACTTAAAAAACATCTAACTTGAAAACATTTAATTGGAAATCTGCCATGCTGCAAAGTGAAACTTTATTTTTTGTGTCCAATATTGCTTTGAGCCCCATTTTATATCCCAGAGGCATTCCTAAAAGATAATTGATCAAGAGTTGCAGTCAAATGCTGCATTTGAAACTTAAACTTATCCAGGAAAGAAAAATAAAGATAGAAATAAGCAGAATTGAGAATGAATGTCCTGGGAGATTAGATGGGATGGCAGAGAGCAGCCTCTGCTTTCATTTAAGGGCCTGGTTTCTGATTGGCCACATATATGTCATATTCCCAACATTGCAAATATGCCCACTGGCCTGAAATGTTTGAAGCTTTATGTGCTACAAGGGCAATTATTCTTAAGAAAATTTTAAAAAATGGACAAGGTATTGGTTGCACCCATGCTGTTCAGTAGAAAGCTTTCTCCTCAAAGACAGTCCAATTATTTCAACCCAGTGAAATAAGGAAGAGGTTAAAAAAGAGGTAATTCCATCTACTCAGTTGATAGCACAAGCCAAGGACAAAGTTGTAAGAACGGCAGTCTGGTTTGTCCATTTTATACTGAAAAGGACGTGAACAATTGTTATCTTTTGACACTCCAGGAAGACATAAAATTAATCTGGGAAAGACACTGGAGGTGCCATTTATGTACAGTGGATGTTTGAAATATGACAGATAAGTTGCTTGATATAATGGGGAAGTTAAAACACTCTGTGCTTTTTTAAAGAGGCATTTTATTTGTGGACTTTTCTCTGCATAGATATTCATAGATTTCCATGAAACTGTCAAATGATGAATAATGACTGTTTTTTAAAGCTGGCACAAATAATGCAGCTAAAGAAAAAGCTTGGAAAGGATTGCCCTTCCTTTAAAAGTAACAGGGTTGTTAATAATGAGTGTTGATAAGTTTTGCAGATGTTTATTAGCATTTGCTGAAATAAAACTCCAAATGAGTATGTGTGCATATATATTAATTATTGTCAAAAATGATCTGGTAATTATTTTTAATGACCGAAACATCATTAAGAAAATGTAACATGTTGTATATAAATCTCTTGAAGTGATGCATCATTTCCTCTCTTGCTAACTTTATTCAAGGATTCATAACACTAAATAATCACTGCATTTGTTAGCAAATAATTCTTTTCCCTGGGTGGTTTTGTTTTAACCAGACTTGACCCTAGTTTAATTGCCAGTAGAGTTTATGGAAAGGTTGTGAAGCATTTTCTGTCAATTAAAATGTTGAGAGTGACTTTGTGTATGCTTAAAAAAATACCAAGAAAACCTTCCAGCTTGTATGTCTTTAAACCAAGCTAATTAGAAAGTTTCCATTGATAACTGCTTCCTTTTTTAAATAAGCATTTTTCTAACTAGGATATGAAGAATCAATAAATAAATAATCTCAAAGACCTGCAACGCTATAAGATACCTAATTTGGCGGAGAGGACCAAAGGGAGTGTATTTAAAGGCATTGTTTTTGAGCACTAATCAAATTATGTTTAGTTTATATGAGTGGCATTTGTCCATTCTAATCAAGCAGCTGTCTGGTTTCTCTCTTCTGGACATAGATGATCTTTGATAGAAAGACTTCTCCAGTCTTCTAATTATTGTTTTAAAAATTGTTCTGATCTGCTACTTTAAAAACAAGATTACAAGGCCCTGGTCATCTGATGCCCTGGAAGCACATTTACCTTTCAGACCCAAAATCTCCTGGCAGCATGACCTTAGGTCTTACTGATGAGGAATGATGGCACTGTCAGTCAACATATCTGAAAAGCTTCAAGTTGGAAAATCTACACTAACACGATGCTTCAGTATCCTTTCTGTTCTCATTTGCAGAGGTGTCAAATCAGTTTTTCCTGATACTTTTTTCCACCCTTCATTAGGGTTTCTGCTTCATCTTTCTCCTCTTTCCATCAGTCCCTGTGTTTACATCTTCTCTCGCCATCCTTCTCTCTCTTTTTTATTCCATCATTCCATTTCAAACAGTTTATTTTTCCCAACATATATATATCTTGGGAAAATGTAAACTTGCTAGATATAAATAGCTTTGATTCAAAAGGTGATTTATAAGGCTGTTTACATTCTGCACTTCATGTTTGTGTTACTGTGGAACAAAAACTGCAGAATTGGCCTTGGGGGATTTAATTAATTTGAGATGCTGTACTTATGAATTTACAAGTAAATCCTTAGAAGACCAGGGCAGTGTTTCCCCAGGTTTTCTA
Organism: Laticauda laticaudata; assembly: GCA_004320025.1. Taxonomy (NCBI): domain Eukaryota; kingdom Metazoa; phylum Chordata; class Lepidosauria; order Squamata; family Elapidae; genus Laticauda; species Laticauda laticaudata. The sequence goes on from BHFT01028792.1 coordinate 45,597, forward strand.
GGAGAAAAAGGCCAGAGCAGCAAGAAGTAAAATGTTACACTTCAGACATATTAAGTATGTTCCTCTCTCCCACTGTTCAGCTTTTGTGAGACAACTTTCTTTTTTCAACACAAGAAAGCAGTTTTGAAGTCAAACAAAGGTGACTGAGTGACTTTAGGCCAATCACTTTCTCTCATTCCAACCCACTTCGCAGGGTTCTTGTGAGGAAAATAAGAGGAGAACTGGATTTATTAACCACCTTGAGTTACTTATAAAGTAATACAGGTCGGATTTTTTAAAAATTAAATAATTATATAGAATAGTGCCTAAACTTAAACTTGAACTGCCCATTAGATGGAATCAAATGACATGGCTAAGTCAAGCCTTTTTTCTTTTATGTATTTTTGATAACATGTAGGATCAAATGTGTTTATTCATTCTCCAAAGTGAGTTGGAAGAACACTGAAGCATGTAATATTTGGCAGAAGCCCCATATGATCCATACCTGCTTCATAAATAATTCTGTGAGATTTGTCTTCCATTTGCTTTTCTCTTTCTTTCCTTTCCTTTCTTTTCCCCAGCAACAATGCTTATATTGCATTCTATTTTGATGAATTTCATACATGTATTTATACTTTTTCTGGAGAGAGCTAACATGGAAAGAAAAGGTATTCTACCAAGCAACAGTGTTGCATTGTCATTAATACAAGAGGCAAATTTAATGACTAGAATTTCACACATTTTACAACACAGATTATACTTTTGCTACACTAAAAGGCATCTTGTACGTATCTTTGCTTGGAAATTCCAATACAGTACTAGAAACCCTAAAGTTCTTAGGAGGTCAGTAAATAAAAACTGAAAAATAATATTAATTCACTAGTCAGTGATCTGGGTCGTCTTGTTAGCTTCACAGTATTGAAATGCACTTTGATGAACCCCTTTAGATGAAATGTATTCAATATTATAAAATTATAATTTAATCTAACAGACTATATGTTTCTAAAAAAATCTATCACATAGCCTGCATTTGTTAGAAAAGTACATAATAAAGTCACAATGGTTTGTATTTTATTGAAAAATAATATAAAATAGTTATATTTTAGCTGAGCAGGTTTCCTTTGAATAATGTTTTCTTTTGATATTTGGTTTATAATTTATTGATTTTTTTTCTGATTTGTATTTTTTCTTTTTTTGACAGCTTGGATCTGTGGCATCATTTCTATCACAGTTATTAGCTTGTTGTCTTTGCTAGGTGTGATTTTGATTCCTATAATCAATCAGGGATGCTTCAAATTCCTCCTCACCTTCCTAGTTGCTCTTGCTGTAGGAACCATGAGCGGAGATGCACTACTTCATCTGCTACCACATGTACGTTCAGTCTCACTCTATTCTATGCCTTCATTTACTTGTGAAACATCTGTTTCAAGCAGAGATGGGTAAATAGACTGAAAACAATGCCTGTAAGTAGAGGTTGGGTTTTGTGTATCTCACTTCTTTTTCAAAAGTTGGAAAGATGTGAACAAAAGGCCTGGGTAGCAGTTATATCTATTCTACAAATAAGGAAAGAAAGAATCAGTTTTGAGCTTCCTACATTTGAAAAAAGTTAAGCAAGACTGAACTAATAAGCAGTTGAATTAATAATTCTGTCTTGCTGTCTCAAAATCTTTACAATAGAAAGTACACTTGTAGAATCACAAAATAATTTATCCAAGATATTATTTGGAATAGTCATATATAGCCAAAACTATTTTGTATTTGCTAATGAGCTCATTTTGAACTGTCAGGGAATCATCTAACTACATTGTCGAGAATAGGAATATTAGACTAATTTGATCTTTGTCATGCTTGCTTTTAAGGATAAGAATGGCACTTAGTGTGACTTTTGTAGCTGAGAAGCTCATTATTTCACATTTGGATTTGGTTTTCCGCTGGGAAATGTTTTGTGCATAACATCTTCTTTTCCTGTTCATTAGTCCCAAGGGGTCCACAATCACAGCCACCATGAGAGCCATGGGCACCAGCATGAACACCAACATGAGCACCAGCATCTGCACGGCCATTCCCACGACCATGGAGAATTGGTTCAGAACTTCCTAGAAGAGTATGATGCTGTACTAAAAGGACTTGTGGCCCTTGGAGGGATTTACCTTTTGTTCATTATTGAACACTGCATACGAATGTATAAGCATTATAAGAAACAAAGGGTGTGTTTTGACAAATCCTACTTTCTAAGATATAATAAGATTGCACAGAAAAGAAAACAGATAGGGAGAGATATGTTCTCAAGTATAATTTCAGATAGTCAGTTAGCTCTTACTGCAATCATCCGACAGGAACCCCTTAAATTTATTTTTGTATTAAATCTCCATCCCTCAAGTTTCCTTGGTCGTCAAAAGTAGATAATAATATATTGGAGAGTTGGCCAGAGATCTGGATTCAAACACTAAAATCTGATTCAGAGTACAGGTACTCCTTATTTAGTTACTGCCTCATTTATTGACAATTCATTTACAACAATGATGATAAAGTGATCTTGTGACCAGTCTTCACATTGCATGTCTATAAAAGCAAAGGAAAGGTGAAGTAAGATCATAAATAAAGGTCCTGGTTTAATTTAGTGACCACATTGCTTAATAATCTAACTGCTGATCCCAATTCTGGTCACTAAAGAAGAGCAAACCTATAATATTTCTTGAGAGCAATTAAGGCACCTATGTTTTTTTTCTGGTTATACATGTAATCTTCAACATTACATGACATGAACAAAGGGGACTTACAGTGGAGTCTCGTAGTTGTGCCTATTGCAATGTCCCCATGGTTTCATGATCATGATCTGGGCACTTGACATTTGGCCTGCAGTGATGACATCACAGCACCCAGAAATCACATGGTTATCAACTGTGACCTTTTTTGCCAGTTTTCATTGCTGTGACACAGTGGTTAGAATGCAGGCTAACTCTGCCCACTGCCAGGAATTCGATACTGACCAGGTCAAGGTTGACTCAGCCTTCCATCCTTCTGAGGTCAGTAAACTGAGGATCCAGATTGTTGGGGACAATATGCTGACTCTGTAAACCACTTAGGAGAGACCTGTAAAGTATTATGAAGTGGTATATTAAGTCAGGGGTATCAAACTTGATTTCATTGAGGGCCACATCAGGGTTGTGTTTGACCTTGATAGACTGGGTCAACATGGCCAGATTGACATTACTCGTGTCGGGGGCACCTGTGTTGCCTGGACAGGGTTGGGTGATCCATTGTCCTTACAGGCTCTGTTTTCCAGTTGCAACAACCTCCTGTAGCCCTCTGCCAGTGAAAACAGAGCCCGGGAGGGCCACACGCACCCCTCTTGACCACCTTTTTCACTGGCAGAGGGCTGTAGAAGGCTTTTCACATCTGAAAATGGAGCTCGGGAAGACCACACGCAGCCCTCCCAAGCTTAATTGCTGGCAGGGGCACTGCAGGACAGTCCTTCATTGTTTCCAGAGTGGCCCAGATGGTACAGACCACGGGCCTTCTCTTCTCAATGGAGAAGAGAACAGGCAGACGCCAATGGCAATCATGTGACTGCAGGACATTGTGATCATGTAGGTTTCACCTAACAATGGCAACTGGGACTTCATAGATTTGTGTAATTATGTGATGTTGCTGCCAGCAATGGAGTTGGTAGTCCCAGGTTCCATTGTTAAGCAAAGACTGCTTGTATATCACTATCCTCTGGAACAGTGTGATTTTGTAAAAGAGACATGTGGCTTAAGATGCTCTTTCCTTGATAGCTTAACTACAAACTGAGCAAACCTTACTGTGTGACCACATTTTACTGTCCCTAATGGATCTGAAATGTTTGGAATCTCAAACTTACACATTTTTAAAAAATAAAATAAAATAAACTTTATTAAAGATTAAAAAGAAAAATATATGCAATGTATAAAATACCACATTTCATAACAAACGAAATCAATATATGAATACAAATATTGACATAAAACATATGTTTTATCATTACACATTTTATTATCCCTGATGGATTTGAAATATTTGATGTGCAAAACTTACTGAAGCATGTTGGGGAGAGTCTAAATTTGTTGCATATTATTTCAGAGGTTGATGGATTAGATTTTTTTCTTTAAAAATAACAATCCTATTTTAACCTTTTATAGTTATCTCTCCAAAGCAATATCCTATTGAAAATAGAAAAATTGTGTCTGGAAAAGTATTTCTGTATACTGAGAAACACAGGTTACTTGATTATGCAGATACAGATAAGTCAAGAGACACTGCTCCCCCTTTTTGGTGCATGCAGATCCATGAGTTCGAAAAGCAAATCTATATACCAGCCTCCCATCATTATTCCCAGCCAGTTAAAGCCATGGATATACTTTCTAGATATTTAGTCCTCCACTCTCAAAATTATTTTAGCTGGGAGCCTAGAGAAGAAAAGGCAATGGATGGATGGAGATATATACACACACACACACACACATATCAAGTACAGAAGTAATTCTTCTCTGGTTAAGGGTGTGAATGTGTATCTTTTGCAGAAAGTTTTTGTACTATTTGGCAAGAGTCAGCGAAAAGATATTGCATAGATTAATGACAGATTTGAACAGAATAATAGAATACTGGCAAGTGAAATTGGCAAGTGGCACAACAACATTCTTAATGAGATTTTTCTGTTGAGATGGATTCATGTTTCTGCTAATTGCCTAAATTTGCTTCAACAAGGTTCTAAAGCTGAGCAATTTCAGGATCTTTAGTGGAATGTATTATTCCAGGAAGGTGTTCTAATGAGCCTTTTCCCTTTGCCTTCAAGGTTAATAATCACTAAGACTTGGGGGTTTTTTTGTCTCTTTTAGACAAAACAAAAATGGTGTAAGAAGAAACAAAAGGTTGAGGAATCACCCATTGGAAGGAAACTTTCAGATCATAAGCTAAACAGACCTGATTCCGACTGGCTTCAACTCAAGCCACTAGCAGGTATCTCATTTATGACCAGGCTGTCAGTATCACTACAGCCTTTGTATAAACCCAGTATCTTATCTCAGTTGCTTATCTCTTAGTTAACTCTTCTGCTTTACCAAATAATGGCCTGAGGTTTGGGGACTCCTGTACTAGATAATAAGTTGGACCGAGTTATGTAAAGTGTTTGTAACCGTGGATTAAACAATATTCTGTGTCAAGGGTTGGCAACTTTAAGCACTCAAAGAGCCACAAAGGTCCTAACTGGAAGTCCTCCGTTCAATTCTGGAGCCGATCAGAAGTCCAGTTCCCCTACCATAGAGTCTCCTAGCATGGCATCCTTTTCCTCTACCTGTCCTAATCAAAAGCCCTATGAATTGTGGAGCCAACCGGCAACAGGGAGCCGCATCAGAGAGGTGAAAGAGCCACATGCAGCTCTAGAGCCACAGGTTGCTGACCCCTATTCTATGTTGTAATCATGATTGGCAATGTGACTTTCAAATAATAAGGCTATGCTGCTCCCCAATATATCTCCATTTAGCATTCTTTGGAATGGTTAACTTAGGAATTGACAGCACTGCTATCCTAATTAATATATCCTATTCATCCCTTGTTACCTTACATATTTCTTGTGTTCATCCCCTTCAGGAGCAGATGATTCCGTACTGTCTGATGATCGACTTAATGAAACTGAATTAACAGATCTGGACGGCCACCTTGATTCTCTGCCAAAGGCTTTCCTGTCAGCTACCGAGGAGGAAAATCGGATGCTCCACTCTCATAATGATATCTCTCATAATGCCCAGAGCAACAATCTTTCAGATGCGGAATATGGGAGCCATCATCAAGATGTTAAAATAATAGCAAGGAAGCACAACCATCTCTGGCCACATAAACATTCCCATCACTCTCATGGACATTGCCATTCAGGCAAAGATTTAAAGGACACTGGAATAGCTAATATTGCCTGGATGGTAATAATGGGAGATGGGATCCACAATTTTAGTGACGGCTTGGCCATTGGTAAGCAAAGCAAAAGGTTTGGAAATGGGATGGGATGGTATAGGGTGAGGTGCTTTTTGCAACTAATAAACTGGAGGTGAGGAGAAAAAAATGGGATAGTGTGTGTCTGATTTAGAAAAAAATCAGGAGATTCATCAGGGGAAGTAGTGGTGTTAAATAAAACTCTGTATCCTTTTCTCTAATTGCTCCTGGCACGTTATACATCACTTCAGTAGCAAACGGCCTGCTCTTCACTTTCCTCAGTCCTTTTCAAAGCAGCAAAGGCATTCTTTCTTTGCAGCCACAAATTATTTGCTGGTTTATATGGGAAAGGGGAAGGAATGCAATTATACTAAGAAATGCCACATTCTCTTTGCGAGTTATATTATAGATCCCTGGGTATATCGCTGGGTATATGCAGTAACTACTTCACTCAAAAAAGGGCTCATAAATGCATTTTGCGATGTAATCTTCCTGCTTGGGGCCCCCAATATGTAATCCCTTTGGGGGAAGCGGCAGTGCAATATGCCTAACTGAGATTTGCTGATTGAGAAGGAGGGCAAATCTGACTCATACCTCAGTATGTTGTGTTATCCAAAGCCTGAAGCAAAGTTTTCCAGGTTCAGTTTTCTTGAACTGATTTGGATCTGAAATGATTTTTGGAGCTTCATAGGTTCCAAACTTTTCCCCCTATTTTATGCTCACTTCTGGTACATAACCAGGCAGGTCTCCGATTAATGATATTCAAGATCTACTATAAAAAGTAGTCTGTTCTCTCAGATTCTCTTTTTTCCCTAGCATATAGATCCATGAACTATTTTAATAATTAGAAGTGAAAACATGAGTATTTGAGCCATTCCTTCGGTTGTTAACCTGACAATCTCTCAGCCAAAAATGCTGTCTTCATCATCAATGATGTTTTGTTTAAAAATAGCCTTGTCAAGATAACCAATTAAAACTTTTATTTTGTTCGATCCTCTACTCTCACCCCTCTCCTCTCCAGGAGCTGCTTTCAGTGCTGGCTTAACTGGAGGAATCAGCACATCCATAGCAGTGTTTTGCCATGAACTTCCTCATGAATTGGGTAATCAATTAATGTGATGTCAGCTGTGCTTTTATTCTTTGGTCTGTGAATCAAAAATGCCTTATTAATAGATGTGATTATTTATATAGCTTGTGATATACCCCAGAATTCATTTGGTTTTAGCCATAGCGCTAGTGCAGCTGCATTCTTAGACCAGGCCTTGCTCGTTTCAGCTGAGGAACAACAAAAATGAAAATCATAATTCATGTTGACATCAAAAGACATGAAAGCCGCCACGTAGATCAAGGTGCTGCGCACTTGTATACACTGAGGTACTTCAGAAAGGTGTGGGAAAAGAAAAAAAAATACATAAGCAACCACAGTAATAATAAAGCTGTTAAATCATCAGATGTCAGCAGTTGTAGCCACAAGGACCTTTGGCATTCTTCCCTCACATTGGCACCTGCTGCCACCCACTTGAAGCCAAGCAGCATTGCTGGAGATAAAAGGAAGGCTGAAAACCTTTACTGGAAGGAGGTCCCAGGTTTCTGTGGTTCATAGGCTTCACAGCTGCTTCCACAGGCTCTGGGAGGCTCTGCTGAATATGTAGTTCATTTGTAAAAATTGATGGGCTGCTATGTGTGCTGGGCTTGGGGAATATATTTGATAAACTGAAATTGAAAAAGATCTCCCTACTAAGTGACCTGAATGTAGGAATGGATACTGCAGCATTTCAGGGTGACTGCACAATCTTCAAATCTTGCACTGTATAGCTATGACATCCATCAGCCCATGCGTATCTTTGTTCAGTTGAGATGTATCATTGTCCTCCTCCCTCATACTGTAAAGTAAATTTCTAATGTTTTCGCTCCAAAGCATCTTCCTGCAGGAGAAGAAGGTGGTTTTTTTCCCCTTCCAACCGTGTGCTTCACTGTCTCAGGGATAATGCTGTGTTTTGTTGTCTAGCAGTTTTCACGCTTTCTTTTCTCCACTGTCCCAAATCCAGTCAGAGTCACAGAGCATTTTGTTCAGTTCTGTTCAGCTACAGAATTTCGGGAAAGGATCAGTTGATCGTGTTTACAGCCTTCAGGGATGTCAGCTGCCCCTCTTCCTACGCATCACTGCTTTGATTTTCATTCTCTCTTTATTTCTGCAGTTTATCCTGCAGGAAACTATGCATTTACTTTACAATCATAGGTTTTTGGTTTTTTTATCGGCAACAGCAATTGAATTGCTAACGAGTCCTTTGTCCAAGAGATCATTCCTGCTTTATTGGGATAAAAGCAACCAGGTTAATGGTACAGGTAGTCCTCCACTGCAATTGAGCCCAAAATTTATATTGTAAAGCGAGACATTTGTTAAGTGAGTTTTGTCCCATTTTACAACTTTTCTTGCCACAGTTGTTAAATGAATCACTGCAATTAAGTTAGTAACCCGATTGTTAAGTGAATCCCCATTGACTTTGCTTGTCAGGTTGCAAAAAGTGATTACATGACCCTGGGATAATGCAACAGTCATAAATATGAACCCGTTGGTAAGAATCTGACTTTCGATCACATGGCCATAGGGGTGCTGCAGTGGTTGTAAGTGTGAAAAATGGTCATAAGTCACTTTTTTCAGCACCATTGTAACTTAGAACCGTCACTAAATGAACTGTTGTAAGTTGAAGACTACCTGTAACAGATGGCAGGCACTCTGATATAGAGATATAAAAAAATAAAACAGCTAGACTACTACTGAATGGTTAAACCTCTGGAGGCAACTTAAGGTTTGCATGCCCCTCTCTTCCTTCTGCAGCATGAATATTCCTTGTCATGCCAATTCCCTAGACCAGTGGTGGCTAATTTTTCTGGGCTGTTGTGCCAAAAATTGTGTGCGTGCTTCCATGCTCACACTTGCGTGCCAGCACCCTCCATGCCCCCTATGCATGTGCATGTAATCCCCATCCACCCACCCATCCCTACTGCCCCCTTACCTGCACTGCGCCTCACAGCTGATTTTCGGCTGGTTTGAGGCCTTTTTCGGCCTCCCAAAGGGTTGAGGAAGGCTTCTGCAGGCTTTGCAGGCTGAAAAATAGCCCGTTTTGTCACTTCCGGTATTTTTGGAAAAACAGGAAGTGACAAAATGGTGCTAGTTTTTGGCCTGCAGAAGCTTTCCTCAACTCTTTGGGAGGCTGAAAAAGGCCGAAAACCAGCCGAAAACCAGCTGTGAGGTGCGCACATGCCCAGTGAGGTAAGTTTCCCTGCAGCTCGCGCGCCGGCACAAATGGCCCTGCGTGCTACCCGTGGTTCGCCATCATGGCCCTAGACAACCGAATTAACCACCAGAATTTCTGCTTAGCCAAGAAATGAATCAGAAAGCTATCATATATATAAATATATATTTATATATATATATAAATTTATATATAAATTTCATACGCTTGTAACCCTCGGTACAAATATTGTCTTTCAAAATGGAATGCTAATTCTTCAAGAATTGTTCCTCAAACCATGTTGATCATAGAACCCAGGGGATGCATGAACATGTATATATCCAGGGATCTTTTGAGTAAGAATGTTCGTGATTAGACTGGATAAGTCATTGCTGCACCTGTGATTGTGCTGTCGCTTTTGCCTTTCCACTAGGTGACTTTGCTGTTCTTCTGAAGGCAGGCATGACTGTGAAGCAGGCCATTGTTTACAACCTCCTCTCGGCGATGATGGCTTATGTGGGAATGCTAATAGGAACAGCTGTGGGACAATACGCAAATAATATCACTCTTTGGATCTTTGCAATCACTGCTGGCATGTTCCTCTATGTGGCCCTTGTGGACATGGTAAGAGCTGCAATATGTACTGCTGTGTGCTTGTGGCCTTTGGGGTAGGGCAATATTTCCCAGGCTGAGGAAGACTCCTTTGGAGCCTGCAGCTCTGCTAATACCAGAAGACCCAGGCCCATGTAGGAGACCAACAGGGAGCAGTTTCTCACATAGGAAGAGAAAAGGGCCTGCATAGAAAGAGCCAGAATGGGAATAGCTTGCTCACAATAGGACGGATCAGGGATGCCTTGGATTCCTAGTACAGAAAAACAAATATTATGAGTTGAGGAAAAATTTGATGGAATGACTCTTATAATTAGACGATGGCAGTTAAGGGCTAAAGGGAACAGTAGCAATAATGAGGGATGGAGGAGTAGTTGAACTATATGCTAAGAATAATAGCCTAATTTGCAAATAAACTTGCATAATGGTTATAGTTTGCTGACTGGAGTTCCTTTTTGTAGATGGGTGGCACTTTAACTAATTAATAAAGAGCATCTGGGCTTGAAATAAATGGAGAAATTAATAAAAACCTGTGGTTGTAATACTGGAATCCTTGATTATTCAGGAAAGTAAAAAAAAAAATATCATGGGATATATAGTTTGGGCTTCCGGAAATCAGATTTTAAGTCACAGCAGTGATGCGCAGAATTCTGTGGGAGGAGGAGTTCATGGGAAAAGCAAGGCTGAGGTGGTGAAACTGTCCCAGCCCTCTTGTCAGTGCAGATCCATCATTTCAAAGCAGAAGTTCCTTCTCTGTTTCTGAATTGAAGGTGGGGGGTCCCTAATTAAAAAAGGATTATTTAGGCTTTTCCTTCCTTTCAGCTTCCAGAGATGCTTCATGGGGATGGAGACAACGAAGAGCACGGTTACTGTCCGGTGGGTCAGTTCGTCCTCCAGAACTTGGGGCTTGTCCTAGGTTTTGCCATCATGCTCGTGATTGCCCTTTATGAAGACAAAATAGTGTTGGACATTCAGTTTTGAAAATTTCCAGTATTCAACTGTGATTGCAGTCATGCTACTGTAAGACTTTTTTTAGTCTGCCCTGCGATACTGTATGCACATCAGTTCCCAGACAAAGCAGTGACACACACTGACTTATCAGTAACCGTATTTTGGTATCTGTTTAAACAGGCTCTGCTTCTTTCCAGCTCACAGAACGGAAGAGAAAAACAAAAGACAATTGATTTGGTCCTGTGTTTTCTTTTTAAATTTTTTTTTAAAAAATCAGGTTGTGTTGGAAGCAGAGCATGTAAACATGATGCATGAGATGCTGTTGCAAACATATCATTTCTATTTGGCTCTGGCAATGTGCAGCAGAAATCACACCCCCTGCTGACCAAGCCTTTTGTGTTGTCTTTGAGCAAATAGTGAAAAGCACCCCTATTTCTCCACAGAGCTCATGTGCCAAGTTAGGTCATTGCCTGGGCTCCTTGTCCCATCCTCTTAACGCCACACGCTTGCAACTGAAATTAGTTGGCAGCACACAATTAGAGCCATTCTGGGAGGGGTTTACCTTTTTAATGTTTTTTTTTTTAAACAAAGCAAAAAAGGATGAATTGTTTCTAGCATGTTATTATTGGATTGCATTTGCTCCCAGCCCTGTTGCCTGCTCAGTCAGCTCTTTTGCACTGCGCTGAATGGTATGACCAAAGTAAAACTGGGTGTTTTTCTGGTTCAGCCACTGAATTGAACTTTCTTCCCCCTTTCCCCACTCCTTGCCAATCAGCTGTTTAATATAGGGTTTCCAGCATGTGTTCTTGTCTGCAGCCACTATTATGCAGCTCTGCGGTTACTGGCTCCTTCACAAATTTTTCAGCTCCTTCATTGTTATGGTGGTATTGTGCTTGTCCTTTTGAAGTCCAAGGAAAAACAGGCTGCAGATTTTGGAATCAAGCCTGTGTACCGTGGCAAGGTGTGCAGTTGGGAAGTATGAGCTATTTCATACTAACTTGTGGGAGATGGATTAGCAAAATGCCAGGTAGCTAAATACTGCTTGTGGACTCCCTCCGATCCCCCGGCTGCAGTTGTGGAGCAAATAGCAATGCTGTTTTTGAAAGGTTCATACTGACTTTTCTGTGACTAAGGGAGGTCCTGCTTCAAGTTTCTTTGACAGCAGCCTTTTTCATGTTTGTTTGGCATGATTCTTGAGAACAGTTTTGAATGTATGAATTCAGTGCCATGCCATCTAACATTTGGAGCATCTGCAGCCACTTGACATTGGGAGTTTTCCCAAGGCCCCCTTTTGGGAGATTGTTTTGAACTTTTCATTGTTCTGAACTTTCTTTTATTCTGCTGGGCTTTCATCCCTGTCTTTGTTGCAGTTGGGTTCCTTCCGCAGTGTAGAAGACCAGAGGTCTCCTCCCAAAAGCCATGCAAGTGACCTCCAATCTTGGTGGTGCTTCCTCTCCAGCAGGGGGACCTGCTGCCTTCTGCTGCAGGGGTTCCTAAAAACCCATGCCAGGGAGGTGCATTGCAGGGATTACATAGAGCAGCAGCCCCTCTATGATAGACAAGTGGTTGTGCCAGCATCATGGCACATGCTGATTTGGGGGAAAGCCTTAACTCTGCAGGGATTAGCTCCACCGTAGGGAGAATGTTTGTGCCAATCAACTATTGACACCTAGAGATAGATTGCAAGAGATTATGACAGAAGCAGACTCTTCCAGTCCCAGGAAAGAAGAACACAACAGGTTAATCTTAAATTAATCTTGGGAGTTAGTTTCTTCCAGCATTTTTCTTTTTTTAAGTAGATGAAGCTGAGCTGCAAAGAAAGGTTGGTAGGTTTGGGATTTAGTGGGAAGAGAGTATTTTCTTTTATTCCCATCAGAGAGTTCATGAAAATTACAAAACCAGATCTGTTTTCATTCCAATTTACTTTTTGATCATTCCACTGGCTTTTCTCCAGACATTCCTGCCTTTGTGCAAGTGTTGTCTACTTAAAAGGTGTGTCAGATGAAGGTGGCTGGGATCTCAGAACAACTGAAAAGACTGTAAGGTTGTACAACTGTATTATATATTGTAACTTTATTACAAGTTGAACAACTGTAAAGACTACTTTCTTGCCCTCTTTGCTGGAGAGAGTAACTCAACACCAGCTAAAATGCTTGGCTGCAAGCTAGAGGAGATGCTGCTGCGTTCAATAAAATCAGTGGGATTTCCTTGGAAGATTTGGACTCTTGATTTATTAGTGTGCCAGACCGTTGGAGGGAGATTTTATTTTTTATTTTTTGGCAAAAAAAAAGTCAGACATACAGGATTTTCAAAGTCTATTTTTGTAATTATGAATCAAGCTTCCTCTATTTCAGGTAGTACTTTTTCCTTTTGCGTTCTGCTGGCATGTTCTATAATGTAATGTCAATCTGGGGAAAATAATTAGACCCAAGTAATAATTTTTTTTCTCTACAAAACACCAGCCCTCTGGTGTAATGTTAGGATTTTGGTGAGCCTTCGGGAGACGATCCTCCCTCATTCACTTGTGTGCCTGTAACACTTTGTGAAGAGCTGTAGGATAGCCCTAGTTTCCCCCTTATTTTCCTTGGGCGCTGAATTACCCCAATTTTTTGAAATACAATTAAGTGATCACATTTGGGACTATTGGGATTCCACTACATTTCTACGTGGATTCATCATTCCCTTCCACTTGGGAGTCCAGTCTCATTTAATGTATACTTGTTAGAGGGCATAAATGTTACTTGTATCTTAAAATGCTGTCACTGTGTGACATCCCATGTTGATCACACTGCACTAAATCAGCTGTGATATAATGATTGCTTAGAAAATGCTGTAGCATCCTAGGATGCAGTGTGATTTCTTTCCTTAACGGTTGAAACAATGTGATTATGGTCCTGAAATATATTTGAGGTACAGCTTTTGGAAGGGGGTGGGGTGTTGTTTTGTTTTGTTACAACAAAATCATTATATATATATATATATAAAATCATTTTATATATATATAACAAAATCATTTTATATATATATATATATATATATATATAAAAAAAAGCTGGAAATGATGAAATGCNTTATATATATATATATATATATATAAAAAAAAGCTGGAAATGATGAAATGCTGTTCTTTGTCCATTGTCAACAGTGTTGTGTTTATGTCTGTTCCTTATTCACAAGGAACATAAGAAAATAAAATTATTAAATAAACAATTATGCAGACTTGCTTTTTACCCCCAAGAACTTTTTATTATTACTTCATTCAACTTACTCTAATTTTTTTACAACTTAAAGATGCAAATAAAGTGTATTTAAATTTTTTTGAAACATTTGATTTTCTTCAAAAAAAAAAAGAATTTCTGGNACAACTTAAAGATGCAAATAAAGTGTATTTAAATTTTTTTGAAACATTTGATTTTCTTCAAAAAAAAAAAGAATTTCTGGGAAAAAAAGGGACGAAAAAGATACTGAATATGGCAGACTGGCCCATTAGCCTCTCTTTTCCCGGTGCCTTACATCAGGAGTTGAGTTGGCACAACAGGGCCACCCCTCGTCCAATCCAGTGTTCCTCTGGCCTGTCTGAAGGCAGAATCATTGCAATCACAAAATTGGTAGAATGGCCTGTAGTAGACAAAGTTCCTCGTCTTTCGCTTGTCTTGTACACCGGAGCCAAATAACTGGGTCTGTTGGGAATGTCTGACCTTCGGCAAGGCTTAAGCCACATCTGTATAGTGAGTAGGAGATGATCAAGATGTCAATAGATTATGAGATATTTCCCTTTATCTGGGTGGGGATGGATTATCTTTGCAAAATCTCTGAACCAAAGCAAGCCAATCAGTATAGTGGCACAATCAATTACAGCACAATTTAAGAAGTGGGATATATAGTCACATATGATAGTTGAGTTGCTGACACAAAGGCAATGTGCATGTTTGAAACCCCTTTTGTGGAACTATCAAGTCCATGTTTGCTTCAACCCAGGTCAATGGATATAGGTCGTCCTACAACAGTTCATTTAGTGACCGTTCAAAGGGACTTATGACCATTTTTCATACTTATGACCTTTGCAGCATCCCCATGGTCATGTGATTTACATCCGGATGTTTGACAATTGACTCACAATTATGATGGTTGCCATGTCTTGGTGTCATATGATCCCCTTTTGCGACTTTCTGACCAGCAAAGTCAATGAGGAAACCAGATTCACTTAACAACTGTGTTACCAATTTAAGAACTGTCGTGATTCACTTAACACATGTGGAGAGAAAAGTCGCAAAATGGAGCAAACTCAACAAACTTTTCACTTAACAACATGTTAGGCTCAATTGTGGTTGTAAGTTGAGGACCACATGTAACTACAGTTTACTAAGGAAAAAAAATGTTCAATAGGAAGATACTAACCACTGGCATATTATCATAAAGGATTTTGGGGTAAGATTCCCCTAATTTCTTTGTCTTCCTGTTCCAACGAGCTCCATCCAAGAATAATCCATGAACATAGACTCCTGGTTTTTTTTGTTTGAAAAAGGAAAGGATATGTTAGTATAAAGTGAAATGAAATTTTGTTTTGTAACTGAATTTTACATTGGATTATGACTTTTTATCATTCCCATTAGGGAAGCCCATACCTATAAATGGCTTCTGTGCAACTCACAAAGACAAATCTCAGGCAATGATTATTTCTGCATTCAGAAAAACAGGAGGTAGGTTGCAGCTTTGCCCTGGATTAGTTTCAAGGCCCATTTACGTGCGGTTTCCCATTCAGAAGTAGGCTTTCTGTATCAAACACGTGGCCATAACAATTAGGCCACAACCTATCCTCTTAATCTTTGTGATAATTTCATGGAATTTACTGTGACCATTTTCCAAACTTGAATTTGTAATTCAATTAAACTACTAATGGAATATAAAAAAAATATGCAGAGGATCAAATGGACAAAGGGTAGGGTGGCTATGATACACACATCTCTGCTTAGCATATGGACTTCCATATAATATCAGCCCAGCAATGGGATTCAAATTTTTTTACTACCAGTTCTGTGGGCACGGCAGGGGAAGGACACTGTAAAATCTCCAGTCAGAGGTGGTATTTGCTGGCTCTCCGAATTACTCAAAATTTCCGCTACCGGTTCTCCAGAACTGGTAAGAACCTGCTGAATACCAGCTCTGGATCAGCCTAACTTCATAATGATTTTGAGAAGTTTAAATTCCATTTCCTTAGTTTTCCATCCTGAGTGTCTTAGATGAAGGGTAGAGTACAAAAATGCTAATTAAAATTCTCCCAATTGTAGGACTGCCAATCTGATTGCATATTCACCATCTTCGGGGCCATGTTTGTATTCCTTGTCTTCCAGAACTTCATAATCAAACCCTAGGAGATCAATTGGGATGGTATATTTCCGGGCAAAATTCTGTTGGGCACCAGTTAAGAAGGCTTGTGTGAAGAAAAATCCAGAAAGCCAAAACATAGGGGGAGTTCCACTTTCAAACCATGTCTGCAATGATAGGATGAGGAGGAAATTTAGTTTAATATAAACAAATGAATTCACTAGGTTGTATCAAGATGTATCCATGGAATGCAACCTGGATTCCCAACCCCCAGCACTTTTTAGAAATGGGCAAGCCTTGCTAAATGTGCCATGAGTGACAAAGGAAAAGCAGATTTTTGCAAGTTTTGTAGGGAGATTATCTCCTGTTTGTGCAAGACAGCGGACCCCACGGTGTGCCAGATCCTGGGTTCTGTCAACCCCAACTAACGTGTCCAGGGATTGTGACTACCATATAATATTAGAATGCCACATTTCCTACCTCAACTCTAGATGGTAACACAAGAACACTCTAAAGCCCCTGTCACACTGCACCAACGGATGGAAAGAGGATGTAAAACGGAGAAAAACACTTACCATCCGTTGGTTAACGCGATGCTTCCGTTTCTGTAACTCACTGCTCCGTTTTGCTTCCTCTCTATTGCCGCCAGCTTCCGGTCTATTGACATTTTCATCCGCTCAAAGAGTTTTGAGCGTGCTCAAAACTTCTGAGTGGAAAATTATTCCAACACGTCCGTTTCTTGCATCCCACAAGGCATACAGGGGACATCCGTTCTGCATCCGTCGGCATTCCTACGCGTCCGCTACAATCCGCTAGGCAGTCCCTGCACATCCGCGCAACCACATCCACTCCAGCAGAACGTGGGACACAGGCGAGGAAGCGGAACGGCTGCGGAATGGATGCCAGTGTTGTAGCAACAGACGGAGAAAGGAGAAAGCGATGCAGCTCACAAGAAAGCATTTAAACGGAAAAACGTTCGCAGAGAGGGACCTATCTTCGCATATTAAGGATGTCTAGAGATGCCTAGAGGATCCCTAGATGGATGCAAAAGGACACCTTGAGTGGAAAACCTATATTTGCCTATAAAAAGGGGAGCAAACTCACCTGGATCTCACTTTCAGACCAGCAGACCACTGTGCAGACCTCTGCAGCTTGCTCTGCCTTCCTCTTCCACAGCATCCAGTCATTCCGACCTTGGCGATCGTAAAACAGTCCTTTGGAATCCAACATCGTCTGCCAACAGTGCGAAAGCCAATCTACAGGCTCTGTGAATTGTACTACGGGAAGAAAAAGAGGCGGCCAAGAAGCGTCTGGGTCCGGAGATGGATCGGAAGAACAGCAAGTAGATGGACTGTACAACAAGCTGATGGTGGAGCTCAGGAACGAAGACCCTCGTGCATTCCAGAACTTCATGAGGAGCCTGCCAGCCATTGGTTTGCAGAAGTGTGCAGCGCTGACACCCAGGTTGACCAAGGCAGAACACCAAACTTCCGCCCACCTGGACCCTGGCTCAAGGTGGCACTCACTCTGCGCCGACCATGGCCTCAGGGACCACTCTACAGGAGCATGCACGTACGCTGGAGGTTACCCACACAAACCATTCAGCATTGTGGTCAGAGAAGTGGTGCAGGCATCATTCGAAGAAACATGGAGGAGCTCCTCTAGTGCCCCTCCACTGAAAGAAGGATTGAAGAAAGTTGCAGAGCAGTGGTATCAGCACACCATTGGAGCCATTAGATGGCAAGCACATGGCCTGCAAAACACAGCCAAGTCGGGGGTCCACTTATTTCAACTACAAGGTTCTTCAGCATCATCCTCTTCCGCACTATGCGTCGATGCTGACGTACAAGTTCATGTACATCGATCTTCAGGCAATGGCCTCATCCTTCAGATGCCAGTAATACAAAGCCAGTCATCTCAAGAGGGGCTGGAACGCAACCTCGATCATGGGCTCCCAGATTCCAGACCCCCTGCCCAACGGACCACACAAGATTGTTGCCCTACTTCATCGTGCGGGATGACGCCTTCTCCCTCAGAACCTACCTCATGAAGCCCTCCTAACAAAAACCTCCAGAGCCTCACCTGTGAAGAGAGGATCTTCAACTACCAGGCTGCCAGGGCAAGGCGGTGGTGGAGAAACGCCTTTTGGCAATCCTAGCCAACAAGTTCCAGAGTACTTCTCACACCATGTCAAGCATCGCCCGAGACCGTGAGGAGGATCGTGGAAGCTCTGCTGCATCCTGCCACAATCTCATCGCACCCGAGGAGCACCTCCATGTGTAGCCCAACTCTCCCCTTCTCTCTCCAAGCAACCTGCTTCCTTTTGCTTGTCCTGTAGAGCCATTGTCCCTTCCCCATCATAGATTAGTCATTCCTCTCTCAGCCACTCCAAGCACCTCATCCACGTGTTCTCCTCAATGGAGTATTGCCTCCCTCTCCCGTTCTCGCAATATGGCTCCTCTCTCCCTTGGCAGGACCAGATGGGCCCTCATCAGAGTGGCTTCCAGGTTGTAAGGGGCTGCTCCTCCACACCACACGCAGCAAGCAGCACCAGCGGGATCATCAGCAGCCAGCAGCACTCAGCACCATGCAGGACCAGGATCAGCAGCGCCAGCAGCCACCAGCAGGACTCAGGATCAGCAGCAGCACCAGCACACAGGAGCATCATCAGGCAGAAGTAGCACCAGCAGCCCAGCAATGCCAGCAGGACAGGAGATGAGCAGTGACCGAAGTCAGGACGAGCAAGACCCAGGAGCACGAAGACAAGCCACCGAGGAACGACGAGCAGTGACCAGGAAGCACGAGGACCAGGCAAAGCACGAGCAGGACAGCAGACGAGGTGCAGCTTCAGCCAGAGTAAGTACCAGAGAAAGCACCACCGCCAGGAGCTATCATCAGCAGAGTAACACGACGACAGAAGGCACACCGCATTAGGGCAGCATCAGGCAGCTCCTCCAGAAGCAGCATCAGCAGAAGCCACCTACCGCCAGAAAGCAGCATCAGCACGAGTCAGCAACCAGCCAGAGCACCACCGCCAGAAGCAGCCTGCTCCAGAAACAGAAGCAGCAGAAAGGCCCCAGCCCAGAAGAGTGAACCCGTGCTTACAGGAAAGCCCCAGCAAAGCAAAGTGAGGGCCAGGGGGTGGGGGGTGGCCCTGTCCCTCTTGCCAGCGGCTGGCCAAGATGGCTGAGGCTTATCCTCTTCTTCCCCAGTGTTGTGGGGGTTGCTGCTGCAGCAAGGCTGGGCAGCAGGCAGAAGGCTGGCAGAAGCAGGGCACCAAGGCTGATGCAGGCAGTGGCATGCAAGGCTGGCAGAGGCTGCAGAAGAAGGCTGGTAGGCAGGCAGCAGGCAAAGGCTGTCAGGCAGGCTGCAGCAAGCTGGCAGGCAGCGGCAGGGAGGCTGGCAGGAAATGGCAGGCAGCAACAAGACGGCAGCAAGGCTGCAGGCAGGCATGCAGGGGCAGGCTGCCAAAAGGCCCTCAATGTGTCTGGAAGCAGGTCTTTCCTCTCACATGTACCTGCTGGAGCTGCTTCCCTTTTATATTCCGCGGGCTGACGCAATCATCCTCCCCGCATGCGCAAGTGAACTGCTAGGCATTCCGCTAGGCTTCCGCTGTGCATCCGCTCGCAATCCGTTCTGCATCTGCTGTTAGCCGTCCGCGTCCGCTTGCTGAGGTCCCCCGAAGCCTTGCGAGTGCCATCCGCGTGCATCCGCTTCCCCATCCGCTAGGTGCTTCAGTTTCCGCATCCGCTTTCCACTCCGCGCCTGCGTCCTCACCCCGTCCGTCCTTTCCGTGTTATCCGCTCTGGTTATGCAAATTTTGTGGCCCCTCGAGAGCGATAACAACGGAATGGAACAGATGGAACATTTTTCTCGTCCGCTGTGTCCTTTTTACTAACGTTTTGCATCCGTCAGCCAGTGTGACAGGGCCTTAAGCAGCTAAAAATGATACAATTGTCTTGTAATGTTCTATAGCCTCCTTCAGAATGCCTAAGAGTTATATTTCCTTTTTGTCAAGGATGGCAAACCATATTTCCTCTATCTAAATTCAATCTAAAATCTTATGATAAGATGCTTTAGGAGCAGGAAACTTCACCAAATTGTTACCATAGCATCATAGTAAGATGGGTTTCCAGCACTGAAGTTTATGTACTTCTGTTTGAGGTGACTTCTGAAGTGCTGGCATTCTGGAATGGGAAAGTCAGTATTCTGTGTTCAGTGGCACAACTTGAATAGACAGCCATTGTACTAGGTTCTATAACATTTGCCCTAATACACAAATCTCTGTAAACAATATGTGCCCAGAATCTGAACTAGTGTTTTGGATATTAATTATACCTACTTCATGCGATGTGTATCTATAAGGGTATTATTTAAAGCTTTTCCTGTTAAACGTGCTAGGATGATGAATTTTAGTTACACATACCTAAAGTGCACCCAGATCAAAATTTTAAGTGAAATGCTCACCTGTAGGAATTTCAATCTGGCAAGAAAATCATTCACATAGCTTCCAAGAGGTTTGAGGCTTGGATAAGACTTACTCATCCACATGCCTGGAATTTTTCCTTTCAAAATACTATTTACTACTTCTTCCAGATCTGCAGACATCACCACTAGACCCTGTTTGAGATACAGGAGAAAAAAAGACAAATGGATTTGTCCCTCTTCATATCACATAGCTTTTACCAAATATTGCTTCTAGGGTGTAGCTGAGTTTAATAATTTAGTCTCTATGCAGCGGTCACTTAAAATCTGTCACTGTACAAGCTTGTACGCTTGAGTTAGGTTGATATGTGATTGCAGCACATACAGTGAGCCGCTACTCAGTTTACATCTTGTTTATTGTTAGGATTGATACACTTCATATTTCTGTTACACAGTTTAGTTGTGGAAGGACAGATACACAATGATGAGACAGATGGGTGCAACAACTTTGAAAATTAACTACTGTATTTCACCCTCTACCACTACTTTATGTTGCCCAGGCATTAGAGTCAGGCGACATTCAGGTTTAATCAAGTGTTATTTATTGTCAATACTTGTATTTGGTAAGTTCTATCACACAGATCATGATAATGCAAATTTGTTAGTTGGTCCTTCCCATACAGTCAGATGACAGCTATGTAAGGTACATATTCTGGACTGTATTGGATTGTGTAATTGGACATAAAACTACTCTACTGTAGTTGTGTTTCCAGTCACACTTGGCCAGTAAAGTGTTCTGTTCCATTCCGTTCCATTCCATTCCAGAAGGGGAAAAGGCTTAAAATGGAGAGTCCATGATAAGTTTTTAGCAGAGGGAAGAGTTGAAAAGATAATTTAGTAGCTCATTGCTCAGTTTGTGTCACTGACATTTGAGCATCAATTTGGGAGGGACAATCTAGCTGCATAGCAAGCCACTAGCTTAGGTTGCCGTCTCCAAAGTGTATTTCCATGGATTTTCATCCAACTCCTTGTCTCTACTGCTAGATTTCTAAAACAGCAGTGATGCATAATGCTGAGCATGTTATTATAATTGAGAACTGCACCTCCGAAGTAGTGGTGAAGGCTCAGGGATTATTGCAACTCTTCAAACTAAAAGAACTATTGGGCAAAAACCCCAAAGACTCCAGTGAAACTAATGGGAGCTGACAGCTACTCTTTCCAGCCTCTTCAAACTAAATACACTTTCTCGTCAGCTTATCTTACCTTGATTGCTTTCTGAATGTTGATGCAGGAGTCCCGTATAGTTTGCAATAATTTGTTAAATCGGCCCATCTCTTGGACCAGCACGGTGTTCATGCTCTGGGTGTAGGTGGTTGGGTATCTCCTCATTGCTATTTCAATGTTAAAGTCAGAGGGAAGTTTACTTTGGATGTCACTTGACACCTCGTGAACAATTTCATCAGACGACTTGGCACCAGCACCTGTTGCACGAGACTTTTTACAAAACAGAGAGAAAACAAGCAGTGAAATGCTGCAAAACCTATTAGATATTTCAGCTCAGCTGGAAGAACTTTTACTGGGGACTTAAAACTTGGACAGACATAGCTTGTTGATGTCATTTAATTCAGATGCAAAAATTGTGTTTCTTGCATTAGAAAATCTGGACTTGGAGCCATTTTGTGCTTTTTTTTAATACTCTGGCCATCTTGGACAACATAAGATTTAATATAGCTGGCTTAGTATTATTATAAAGTAACATATCTCAAGGGCAACAAAGTAGGCTGGGTTATCCTTAGGAGGGCAATCCACTTGAAACAGCTTTCGTATTAGGGCACTATTGAAATCAGCAGGAATGAATCTGCTCCCAGCCCATTGTTTCCCATCTGACCAACTAGCCAGCTGAAAGATCCTATGTATGGATAAACAAACAAAACAATGTTAAGATAGATCAGACATGTCAAACATCTGGTCCATGGGGCTGTCCCGGAGACAGCGAGGAACTGGCCCCTGCCGCCCTGGCTCCAGCCACGCCCACTCAGTCAGCCGCAATTACCAGGCCACACCCACCCTGCCCCCCCAATGGCAAATAAACTCCTGATGTGGCCTGTGACGGGATTGGGTTTGACACCCCTGCCCAAGATGGTAGACCTGTTCCGCTTGCTTCATAATCAAGCACTTGTGCAATGTCAAAACTTCCAATCATTAGGCATCCTGTGTGGAAGGGCACTGCATGGCTTGGCTTGAAGATCTATGTGTGCCTCCCAAGTCCCTGTTGTTGTGACTTAGTTCTCAGTTTGCCTGTGTTTTCCTATGGAATGGAAATATTTTCATCCTTGGGGAAAATGAAATTGTACAGTAGATCTGAACCTTGTATTATGATACATTTGGGAAATAGAAGTAAAAATAGGAAAGCATTACCAAATGAAGGCCAGGATGACTTCCTAAAGTACCGCAGACATCTTTGTACATACCCATTGTTGCTAGTGAAATTCCCAGAAGAAAGCCGCTACTACTGTATATTTTGGAATTTATGGGAGACATTTAAATGCTTTACAATTCTCAGGCAATTCAGCATTTCTTTTGAACTGTCCACGATTTATTTTTCTGCATGCAATTTGGAAACTGCTCTTGTTAAAACCTAATTGTAGTATTTCACAGTCTAATATGCCAGACAATTCACAACATTACAGGCCCACCACAAGGAAGAAAAAACTGATTTTCTGCATTTCAAACACTATCCCACCAAAGTGAATAAAACCATCTGTTAGGAATATGAGTCACCTAACAGGTATTTGGGTTAGAAATATATAAACCAGGATAAACATTTTAAAACTTTAAGAAAAT
>BHFT01028793.1:0-10823 GCA_004320025.1 Laticauda laticaudata
TAATGAACCAATCCACTACTGGCCTTTTTGGCCAATCAGAATTGACTATTTGGAACCTTCCAAGTTATACAGAACAGTAATTGTTATTATTTCCAAAAGAATGACATACATATATGTGTCTTTTTCATCAGTTCTTCTATATATCTTCTATATATCTAGCTTAATGATGATTTAAAAAAGACATTTTAAACATTTATTCCCTGCTTATTCTCAACTTAGTTCTAGGTGGTTCACAATGTCAGTAAAAATATAAAAGAGTAAAAAACATAGAGGTGGTATTCAGCAGGTTCGAACCAGTTCTGGAGAACCAGTAGTGGAAATTTTGAGTAGTTCAGAGAACCAGCAAATACCACCTCTGACTGGCCCTGCNCCCTGCCCCCATCTATTCTCTGCCTCCTGAGTCCCAGCTGATTGGCTGGGTCTTCTTTTGTTGCCCTGCACAGGAGAAGAGAGCTGGAAAGCAGGTTAGTGGGATGAGGAGGGAGTGGGATTTTGCAGGTACCTTCCCCAGGAGTGGGGCTGGAATGGAGATTTTGCAGTATGCTTCCCCTGCCATGCCCACCAAGCCACACCAATCAAGCCATGCAATGCCCACTGTTTTATTTAGATTATTGAAATAGTTAATAAAAACAGCAGCAGAATTATGCATTAAGGATTTTCCTAGAAATAAAAATCTTCAGATCTTCACCAGCTTCTAGAATGTTGCTAGTGAAAAGTGGGACAGGTATACCGGAGACTGAAAACAGCTATGAAACATATCTTTATTTGGGTTAACAATGGGGACTACAAATTAAAAATAGAACTCTGATCGCCGTGGTCTTGCATCTGAAAGCCTTATTGATTTTAGTGGGCTCCCAGTAAGTTTTAATTCAAGTACACTTGGGGATATATAATCTGTTGCTAGGAAAGGAATATGTACTTTTAAATTTACTTATTCTTGCAGATAAACACTACTCTGTCAAAGTGGCCTTATTGCTAATAATGGGAAGGGAGAAAAATCTCTGCCATTTTGAATGTTTCATTTTTGTATCCATATTTGGAGATTTGCATTTAATTATGAATACCTGCTATAGGACAAAAAAGTGCTTACTTAAATATTGTGAGCAGAAAGAAAAAAATCAGTTATGCGTTCACAAATTTGTCTGGTTTAAGAAGCACAGTATCGGACAGAGAAGAACAGCAAGTTTATATTAAGAGAAGAAGGGATTATTATAGGGTAGGTTTTTTTTCTAAGACGCCCTATATCCTCTTTCCTTCTATAACCCTTTATTTGAAGATCTTTTATCTACCAGCTTAGCTTCCTTCAAGACAGCCCTGTGTGCATGCTTAGGATGCAATTTGACTTTGTGCTGTTTTTCGTTGTATGTTTTCTGTATTTGGATTAGTGCAAGATTAGTAGAGTGTAAATCCTTAATCCCCTGGCCTCTGCAGTATATTGTTTTCAATTTCCCGCAGGGCAGCACTGTTCCATCATGTAATTTTAAAGTATTTATCTGGGCCAGATTTTTTAAAAAAATTGATATAATTTTAAATTTGGCATCTTCAAACTGCCTTTGTTTAAGGGGTGCTTTCAGGATTATTCTTTCTTTTAAGTTGGCTTCGCTGTGGGTTTTTTCCCCTTGAGTTGTTGTCTATAACAAGCTATAAGAACCTTTTCCTCAATTAACAACTTCAATGGTAATTTGCTTGCTGGCCTTCACCACTGGTACACATTCTGCATTTCACTTGATTCAAAGTGCTGTTGTTAATATGGGTATTAATGAATATGCATGAGTGTTAGACATTGTCAAATTATGATCTTAGCAATTTTTTTAAAAAAAATTGTCCAACTCCTTTCATAAAGACCATGCTGCTGGAACAATAGAATTTTATGATATCAAAGGATGGCACAGAATTCTTATTTTTTTCAAAGAACAAAGGTTGTAAACTCTGCAAAAAAAAAAGAAAAAAGAAAGAGAGAGAGAGAGAGAGAGAGAGAAATGTTTAAATGATTCTTCATTACTACCTTACATTATCAGATAATATATCCTTTTGTTATATAATAAATAATTTCACTGTTTCAAAAACCTTTCAGATCTATTTGCCTAACCTAATCAAACATGTGAAAAAATCAGAGTTTTTTTCCTTTTTTAAAAATAATAGAACATTATTTTTTTAGTTCTAGAATGTTGAATTGTTGATGCTTGAAGAGGGTTTAAATAATATGCAATTCTATTTGGCTAAAGACAATCTATAAAGGAATTTCCTTAGCTGAGTTTGCATGGGTCCAGAAGAGCAGCAGGGATTCCTCTCAGATGTCCCAAGGGCCATTTGTTTACCTCTGAAAGTTATAGGATTTTTATTTTATTTTTTTACAAAAACCTGGCCATAGAGAGGAATTAGCTAACCCCCATTAAGGTCATGTCAAAGCAGTCCTTGGTCAGGGAGCTTCCTTGTTTAAAGTCTCATACAACTCTTCCATCTTTTCTGCAAAGGGCAAATGATCCCCTCACCTCTGCACTAATATTAACAGGAGAATAATAATCTTCTTTATAGACTACAAAACCAGAAGCATTCTTCATACTTTTATTCTTTGTTTCAGAAAAATGTAATTGTCATCTTCACATACTTTTGAAAATGATTAAGACTCAGCTGGTTTATTTCTTCAATTCTTATTTGGGCTTTTCATGTCTTCTTTTTAGAATGAAATGGAGGAAATCTGCTTATTATATGAAAAATCTAAGAATGGTAAAGAGATTAAAGTGGAGCCACCAAACTAGGCAAGGTGACTTGAACATAATCTTGAAATAGATCTAGAGAAACATAATTCTAAGTCAGAATCAAATAGGCCAATATATCAGGAGTTGCTCCATAAAGTCATGTTCTAAAAGAGAAATCATGGGTATATGGTTCTAAGCCACACTGCATAGCTATAGATTTTTTTCTATAAACACTTTGGCACAAATATTTGGTGATCATTTTAGTGATAGAACAATTGAGTATCAAATGAGCAAGCATTGAAAACCAGAGGAATCACCATAGGAAAAAGAAAGGAGGAATCCAAGTAGACTGGAGTCTAACAAAAAGCTTTTAGAGTCTTTGTTGTTTGCAAAGAGATCACTTATCTGTCTAATTTTCAGAATCCAAGTAATTAACCATTCAAACAAAAAAGTTGGTGAAAGAAGGAAGTATTCAATAGGCATTTTGTACTGGGTAGGCCTCCTATCTATGACAGAAAAATATTCTTCAACTCTATGTAAAAACAGCATGCAACCATCATATGAAACCTCATTAAAGTTATCAAATTACTTTGATATTTAAATTACTGCCCTAGATAATTTAATTTTCCACACTCAGTTATTATCTAATAACCATGTGTAATCATAATTAAAGCATAACAGCTTTATTTTTAATTACACTATAGCCTATTATTTTATATAGTAAAAATATTTTAAATTGAAAATGTTGACTTTTCAGTCCCACTAAATACATGCAAATTATAATAGCTAAACAGATTGGCCATTTTCTAGAATTATTGTCAATAGAGAATATACTTTTTGGCCTGTCTGCATTTCGATCCCCTTGGACAATCCAGAAAAACTCTTATTGTCTATTGCACTGTAAACATCAGCTTAAAAAGAATAAATATGTATGTTTTATCAGCAACATTATTTTGAACAGAATCCCAGGAACCCAAACATGCTACAATAAGCATGCAAAGAATGTGATAAGTTTTATCCATGCAGTGTACCCCCGCCCTCTCTCTTTCTCTGCCAACTTTTACGGTTTGATGACAAGCTGTCATAACTCTATTGCTACACTCTGTACATCTTAGAAAACATATTTACTTGTACTTGAATTTCTGCAAAGATGAACATGGAAACATGTAAGTCAACAGAATGAATGAAACATCTCTATTTCCACTGTAATGGTTTCCACCCAACAGAAGATGCTGGAATGATAAGGGGGAAGAATGTTGAAAAAAATAAGCATGATCTAAATTACCTAAACTTTGTAACTCTAATTAGAAGTGGTTAAATGCAATCAATTACACACTTTTATTTTGGCATGGGTGTAAATAATAATTATAGGATTATACATTTATACCAAGTCATTGAATTGAAATAGGAGTATATTTAACTTGACTGTAATTGGGAAAATGATGTAAGAAGGTAATCTGTGCCCATATCAGCATACTGTATCTGTATGCTAATTATTGCTGGTTAATTTCTCATCATTCTCTGCTTCTCCTTTTTATACTTTTTTTTAAATAGAATATCAGTACTGGACAGTTCTTTTAATAGAAGTTGAATCCAAATGTTTATGTCCTAGCAATTTACATAGACATCAATTTACATAGAGGACTGCCCTCTATAAAATAGCTGCATCCTGATTGCAGGACAGAACCAAAAGGAAAAAGGAAATATAGCAACTTCTTCTATCAACACTTTCCTTTGTACCTGATACCCTTGGTGAGGAGGAAGTGAGAAAGTTGGGTGGGGGCAATCATGTATTTTCTTTCTCTTTTTATTACTTTTTCAGTAGCAATGTGGATCTGGAAATTGGTGGTGTTTAATTTATGTCATGAACAAATGACTCATTGGTTTAGAAATAGGAAAAATAAATAAATAAATGCTAGACTGCAAGAAGGTAGCCCAAGGGAAAATTTATTTTCCCGAGTGTGAAATCTCTTACAAGAGACTCAGAAACAGCAGTGCACTACTTTCCCAAAAGCAGTGCACAAGTTTTCAATCACAGGGAATAGTGTGTCTCTGGCAATGTATATATCCTTTTTTCCCCTTAAAATCTGAAATATTTCAGGTTGTTTTACAAGCATCTGGACAATTTTGTAAGCTGTGCTAGTTGTAAATATTCCTACTCAGCTTCTAGAGGAAGTGAATATTTAGACTTTAAATCTGCAAAGGAAATTTAATGTGTTCTTCAGCCATCAAATTTTTTAACAGAATATGACCAACCTTATTTTGTAAAGAAAAATGAGCCTGCAATGCATATTTTCAGCTCACAGCTAAGGGCAGATTTTGAATATTTGTCATGGTGCTTACCATTCCTAAATAGCTCAAGAAGTTTCCATTTGGGAGTGGACAAAGGCAGAAAGTTTCAATGCACAGAAGCAAAAATTTGAAGAATCGCGATTAGTAAAATCTGTTTCCATTTGATTTGTCCCAAAGACTGATCAGTTATTATTATTATTTCCATCTGAATGGTTTTACTGGTAACAAAAAAAGCAAAGCACAGAAAAACAAAGCAAAAAAAAAAGTCACTAAAATGCATCATTTCTTGGAATAAAACCTTATTGTTATGAGAACAACAACTTCTTGTAACAAACTGGAATCTACTATAGTGTGTAGAATGAGTTCTTACATTTTTAAAATGGGATTTAGATTATGTAGGTCTGCATAATGCATCAATTTAGTTTCCAAGCATCAGAATAATCATTCATATTTAGTCATATAACATTATTTAATATTTTATGTTGCTTTCCATTCTATTTCATCTTGAAGCAGTTTGCAGTAGAATTACTGGAATCTCAAAATATAAATGCACATTCCCCCCTCCCCCCCTCCAAAAAAAGATGGAGTACTGAAGGAAAATTTTCAGAATCCAAGTAATTAAACATTTAAACAAAAAAGTTGGAGGAAGAAAGAAGCCTTCAATGGGCGTTTTATAACATGGGATGAAAAATTTAAGGAGCAGAGTGCAGGCACCATTGTCTTCTACCTGAATAATCAGAGAATGGCACTGTTGTTCAAATACAGAGCAGAACTCCCCTTTAGTGAGCACAGTACTCATCAGAACTATTCAGATTATTTATAATAAATAAAAAAGAAGTAATAGCATCACCTGTGCACAACAGGGGTGCTCAAGTCCCACAGCCCTTGTAAACTAGCTTGTATATTAACAAAAGATGATTACAGGTAGTTCTTCATTAGCAGCTACAATTGGGACCAGCATCCCTGTTGTTAAGGAAAGCAATCACCAAGTGAAAAAACATATCACTATGCTTAGAATTTTACCTTAGCTCTCTTTGTTTTACAGAGTCAGAAGGATATGATCTTAAACAGTCTATATGAGTGAACCTGTATGGCAGGGAAGGCTTCTGGACACATGAGGAAGCCAAGTAAAAGGGCAAATCTTACAACCCCTTTCTCCCCTCTCCGTCAGAATGCTCAGAAAGCTGAGCTTGTTAACCTGCCCTTTTTATCTAAAAGTACTCCACCAGTACATTTAGGGACAGCCTAGGAAGAATAGCAGCAGATCAGGAAGAGTTTGTTTAGATAATCACTGCACTCTGCAGGGGGAAAGACAAAAGAAAAAAATTGATCAGTCACAGGACAGTGCATACTAACTGAGTGTAATGGCAAACATGTCAGAGAGAAAGAGAGAGAGATGATTTGAAGCTCATAAATGTGGCCATTGGTCAAAAAGATACTTTTCCATCACTCTTGTAACTGTGAACAGTTGCTGTCTGAAATAGTCACTAAATAAGGACTACCTGTATTAAGCACAGGTAGTTAAATCCATTTAAATTGATTTAAATTACATTTAACTGTGTTAAACTGAAATTTGATGTAATTTCAGTTCATGCTTTTTGGAGAATGCTTCCCTTAGCAGTTACCACAAAGGTCCAGTGTGGCTTCTAGATTCAGAAAAGCTGGACACTGCAGTATATAGCTATAGTGTGTAATTTCTTTAGCCCTGAACACTTTCATTGTTTAATTTTTGATGTAAAAAACAGTAATTTCCACATGTCATGTGATGTATTGCTAGGAAAATCTTGTGGTGTTAATATCATACTAAAGTTTTGAGCTAAAAACAAAATGTTTGCATATAATTGAAGTTGTGTGTGTCAAGTGTCTCCTCCTAGGCTTTTTAGAAGCAGTAGGGCAGGGATGAGCCTGAAAATGTTTTCACAGCTCTTCCTGCCCACAACAAGATGGTGATGTTTTGCAATAACTCATCTCCAAATCCAATGAGCTGAGAAAAGATGGAGAAATTAAATACTCTGAAGCTGAGACAGGTTTATTTCTTAAAACAAAGAAAACTGAAATCAACCTCTGTAAAAATCTGATACTGCAAGAGAGAATTTATCCCAGACAAAAGTTAATATAAACCTCAAACAGTTTATGCAGAGCCGATTCAGGAATCAGGCCTAAATTCAAATTTTCCTTCTTTAAATGGGAACTCATTGTGTGGTCTAAATTGGGTAATACACATTGCAATATGTAATTGATGATATTAACTTGAAAGCAATTTATCTTCTTGATCATGACCTTATACTTTAGACAGTGGTATAGATGCCAATAGAAATATAAATAGCTACATATATATATGTATATATGTGTGTGTATGTGTGAAATTAAGACATTAATCTATAAGATATGATGTGGTGATATTGGTGGTGTTTGGCTGTGGTATATCCTACTTGTTAGGATGGAAGTCTACTGGCAGTCAGTTTGGATGTGGGATTTTTTTGGAACACTTTAAAGACTTACAGCTTTCCACTTGCTCTGTCCTCTCAAAATGTTGATTATATCAAAGAGTTATTTTGAAATGACCCAGCTTTTCTGAACTTTTTTTCATTACTTTAGCCATTATCTGTATGAATATCTGTAGCAGTTTTTGTATGAAATCTTTCTACAGTGGCTTTGTTCCTTATTCTCTCTGAAAAAAATAAAAGTTTCCTTGGCTCTCAAGGGCCAGGATTGTTTTCAGTTATTCAACTGTGGCATCTTTTTCATCTTTCTTTTGTTACCCCCACCTCTTGCTTAAAAAAAGATGCACCCAAAAAACAAACGAAGGGAAGCTGAAATATTTCCTAAATCAGCATTTGCTCTATAAAATGTCATGTGAAACCACCACAAGATTCTCACCATGAAGTAAGATATCATCAGTATGCTGATGATGGTGGATAATACATCTAAGGCCGTGGCTTATCCCAGTGTCTGGAGGCTATGAGGATCTGGATAGTATTGGCAAGACAGCAAGATGGAGTGGCTGGGGGTTTGTGAGACTTCTGGTTCTAGGACTATGCCACTGTTGGTGCTGGATGTAGCTGCTCTGCCCCAGACAGACCCAGTGCAGAATGTGGGGGTCCTCCTTTACTCTTATAATTCTACTTTATTGTCTTCAGAAATATTTATGTTTTATGGTTTCATAGCTTTTAATCTTGTAAGCCACCCAGAGTTGTCTTGGAGTATGATGGCCTGCAAGCAAATGTAATAAAATAAACATGGAGAAAAAAACAGGTAGATGGAAGAAAGGGATAGGATGGACTATTCTGTGTGAGGACACCAAACAAAAAAATCACACATTGCACTGCAGGATTCCCTTCTTCAATGTTTTAATGCTTTCCTTTAAGTAACTTAGGTTTGCATCATAATTGCTACGTATCTGTAAAGCAGT
Organism: Laticauda laticaudata; assembly: GCA_004320025.1. NCBI lineage: Eukaryota > Metazoa > Chordata > Lepidosauria > Squamata > Elapidae > Laticauda > Laticauda laticaudata. Next base: position 8,404 of record BHFT01028793.1, read on the forward strand.
CTTGGCTTTCATTTCAAATATCTGCAAGATGATTATATATTTCCATGTCATTGTGGGATTTATTTATTTTTACGACACTGCTTAGGGTACCGTGCCAATACTCTGACGGTGTTGCCTTTCTTGCAGCAACACTGTCATTTTGAACTCTTACTGAAAAGACCTTTCTTTTCTTGCAGTATTTCAAACATTTATAGCCTCTCTGTACGTCTTGGTATTAAGCAGGATCAGAAACCCTGGAAGAGAGTTGTCTGCCACTTTGAGTCAGTAGATTTCATCTTGCTTGCGAGAGCCCATGTAAAGCTGCCACTGTAATAAGACTTTATGGGGCTTAATATTTATAGGCCGAGAAGAGACAGAACGCGTCCTGCTCTGTGTATAGTCTTGCGATTTATATGCTGGCAGCAGGGTATGATGGGAGATGCTTTTGGAGGCTAGCAAGTATGCTTAAGCTTTGTAAATATGTTGAGTTCAAGCTGAAGTGAGGGAACAGGGTGGAATGTTTTCAGGCCAAATCTAATATGGGGAGAGAAGGTTGGGGGGGGGGAGAAAAACCCAACAAGTTCATGCTATTAGGGTGTGCTGGGAGAGCAGGCATCTCCAAGGGCACATCCTGACCTTCAGACATTCATTGAAGGACCCTGGGCTGCAGTTTGTGAAAATGAAAAAGTTACACATGGTTGAAATCTCAGAATGATCTTACTTTTCTAATATAAAAAGCCTTCATGAGGAGCGCCGATGCTGGTGGTCTCCAAGCCTTGATAGTAACTTGCTGGCTTGAGTTTGCTATTTTTCACAAACATAAATAATCATAATCCATATAAAACTGTCATATCAGTTCAGCAGAGACGTCACCAAAGCCCTGGCCTAATTCATCAAAGATTTAATGTTCGGCCACAGAAACATTTATTATTTTGGGGGAGGGTGTGTGTGTGTGTGTGTGTGTGTGTGTACACAGAGGCAGTTTCCTGGATTGTCCTGTCATCACTGACTTTCTCTTGGAAACATACATCGCATCAAGAGCTCCAAAATGCTCAGAAAGACGAATATTTAAAAAGCCAAGAGTAAACAATTATTGCTTGTTCTTTGCTGCTTATTAATTACAGAAAGATAAAGAGGATTTTGCTTGTTGTATACACAGCTGTAGATGGATTTCCATTCTTTTGATACATAACATACCCAAGTTATATTCATGGAAAGTTAAATCAGGAAATTTGCAATAATATGCATAAGTTGCCCTGTAGAACTGGGGAGCATTATTAAAGGAGTATTGCAGTGGTGGTATTCAACTGGTTTGCACCGGTTCAGAAGAACTGGTAATGATGATTTGGCATGGGTCACCAAACCAGTAGTGACTTCTGGCTGGCCAGGCCCCTGACCTGGTCACCCAATCACTGCTCACTTGCTTGCCCTGATGCCCGAAGCTCAGTCACCCTGCCCAGTCACTCCTCACTCCACACCGGGTCCTCATGGCTTTCCTTTTTTAACCTGTCTTCCCACTTGGTGCCTGTACCCCAACTGATCAGCCCTGATCTTCTTGCTCACAGATAAGCCTGCAAGTCACGCTAGTCCCCCCACCATCCCCAGAGCTTGCCTCCCCCCCACCATCCCCTGAACTTACTTAAGCCTCCCCACTGTCTCTGGGATCACTTGGTTGGCTTTATTGTTGGCACAGCCTCATCCCAGGCAGTGACTCTGGCTGCAGCCTCGCTAGCTGCTCCCCCCATCCCCGGGCTCACATGGTGGGACCAGAAGGGTGGGAGGATGTTCCAGGGCAGCACATGTTGTGCACAATTTGCAGCAACACCGGGGCATGGCTCCTGGAGCAGTAGCACTGTGGCCGCTCACTTTCTTCCTTTTGTCCCCTGGGAGAAGGAAGAAAACACTGCATGTGCACCCCGGGACATCTGCCCACCCTCCCAGTTCCCAGAGCAGTGCCACTCACTTTCTTCCTTTTCCCGGGGGATGCACCACTTCTGGCCCAGCCTGGTCACAGGTGGGTGTCTGGCCCTTGGGGGGCATCTCTGCTACACTGGGGCTGAGAGGGGTGGTGAAGGTGCCCATATACAGCAACCCCAGTACTTCTGCCCACCCCACCCTCCCGGAATACTGCCACTGCAGCCATTCACATTCTTCCTTTCATCCCCCAGGAACACCACTGCCCACTTTCTTCCTTCTCCTGGGGGGCAAAAGGAAGAAAGGAGCGGGCACAGCATAGTCCAGTCACCACCACTATTGCTGCCCTTGCTGCCTGCTTTCTTCCTTGTCCCAGGGGTGAAAGGAAGAAAGCAAGTGGCCACAATGGTTGCATGCTCTGGCCACTGCCTCCACTGTTTGATTTCTGCTTTCTCCTGGGGGACAATGAAATGAAGAAAGCAAGCAGCCATGGCAGCTGTTTGCTCCAGCTGCCGCCCCCCCCCCCC
>BHFT01028794.1:0-44689 GCA_004320025.1 Laticauda laticaudata
TATGGAGGGTGTCAATGATGGTTTTCTGCACAACTGTCAGGTCAGCAGTCTTTCCCATGATTGTGATTCCTACTGACCCTGACCGAGAGACCATTGAAAGGCTCAGGAATCCTCTGTGGATTTGGGGTTTCATGAGCTATAAGCCATAATCATCTCAATTATGACACATCACGGCTTGAACTATCTTGCTTTGCATATACTGAGTCTATCTCATATATTAGGTTCACCTTTTAAGTTGCATTACTGAAATAAATGAACTTTTGCACGATATTCTATATTTTCAAGTTTCACCTGTACTCCTTGTTATGTTTTTTTACTATGATTGATAAATTGACTTTCTAATGAATTTATTTGCATGAGAGCAAAAAATCTGAAAGAATAATTGCTCCCACTCTCTGATAATATTCCCAGAAGTATCCCCTCAACAACTATAGAAAACAAATCTGGCTAACTAGTATTTGCTTCATCCAATACAATATTTTTTATATTCTTCTACACATTATGGCACTAAATTACCACTTTTCAAATTTTGGGATGCGTGATGTTATTGTACAAGACACTATCTTCCTACATCATCACAATTTCTGAGAGTGCTACAGAAGTACCTACAATTGTTGCCATGTCATGAGGTTTTGAACAAAACAAATCCTTAGGCTATTGTTCCGTCTAATACAAACCTAAATTCTTACCAACTTAAATAAATTCCTTCTTTTCAATGTGTACAGGGAGTAAGACATTAATATATAAAGTATCTGGTTCAGGAATACTGATATATTTAAATATAATAATAAAAATCGATAAATGTATTATTTGAAAATATTTAATTCCAAATGGTGTTCCATTTATCTATTACTGCTTGACTCAATATCATTTTTAGTTTACCTTTTTATTGTTGCTTTTAAAAAAGAAAACACTTAAGGGGCAGTTTCTAATTAAAAGAAATTACTATGTGACTATAATAAGTTAAGTATGTATTTACTACAGCTTTGATATGCAACAGTGGCTGAAATGACCAATGCTCTTCAAAAGTTGATAGTCTCCAAAGTAGTGTCTGAACAATGATCAGTAGTCCTTGAGATATATGCCAGCTCATAAAATCAAGACCTATGACATCTGCACCATTCAACACTAAATAATGATACCATGTAGGAGGATCTGCCCTCCTTGGGTACTATTCCACTGATTATCACTTCATGCAATGTATGATAATCATGTTGATATCACCTCCATTTCTCATATATTCTTGTTATTCCATATTAAAAATTTGTGCATAATCTACATTTAGATGATTTAAGGCAGTTTTATCCAAACTAGATTGTATGTTACAGAAATACCATATTTTCTCAGCCCTCAAGAGGCAGAGTTGTATGTTTTAGAAAATTAATATATCCCATCTACTGTCACCTCGGGGAGCATTATGTAGCATATGAATGAGTTCAAGGATACAGTTAAGGTCATAGGAAAGTTTGTTGTGTCAAATATAAAACTATATTGTGCCTTTTCTTCAGTTCTTCAGAGTGATGTTTTGCAATGACTCCATATCAAAGGAACACTTACCTCAGATCTGCTGGCAAAATCTCATTGAGAATCACTTTGTGTAATGTAATAGAGCACAGCCTAAAATTTCTGTTCAATTTCCCAGGGGTAACTAGTTAGACTAGAAAAGGTATCCACTTCTACAATCCTTGGATTACCAAAATGAGGATACTTTAATCTCAAGAAGGGTCACTTTTAGTATTTCATCTGTCCTGCCCCTCTCTTTAAAAAAAATCCCGCATACTATTGGATGGTCAAGTGAAGCTAACACATTAACTTTTCACAATGCCATTAACATAACACTGTATTATCAGTGTATTATACTATTATACTACAGTGTACCGTATTATCAGTAGTGTCTATTCATAATTGTTGCATTTTTCACACTGCTATCCAAAATTCAGTTGTTGCTACTGGATAAATCTGAACTGGAAAAAAGCAATCACCTGAATTCACCTTATTGGGGTCTCTTCAAAGCTGTAGCTGCTAGACCCACTTTACTTTGGAGTTCATTACTGGAATACATTACCACCTCACAATTGCACAAAGTAACTTAAGAGTTCACCCTTGAAGTCGGCATAAAATTCAACTTTAGTATAATAATTGTACTAATACTAGATTTTTTAAAAAAAACCCAGAGAGCCTTATTGATATTCTTAACAAGAAAACTCCTGCATGTTAAGATAAAAGGATTAAAAATAATAGATTTAGAGGAAACAGTGGTACCATGATATCATTATGTTTTTCAAAAAAACAGAAAATGCAAGATTTCTGTTTCCTTTGTAGCAATATGCATCTGAAGACTTCTATCAAGTAGAAAGCAAGACCAGCCCTTTTCTCTGTTATATGTAATGAGAATAAATTCACTGGAATCATAAAAGCAACACATAGGATTTTAGAAAATATTATAAACAATATGAAACCCCTATCGTAACAGTTTTAAAAAATTCTATGCAACAGAAGTTTTTAATGATGTTAAGAAGAAAAAAATATAAATAGTATAATGTGTGTGTGTGTGTATATATATATATATATATATATATATATATATATATATATATATATATATATATATATATATTTCATACCATTGTTTTCAAAATCTGTTTTAAATTCCCAGAGGTTTTTTTATAGACAACATGTTTGCAAACAATTTGAATGTTATGACCATCAGAAATGTAACATTGTTTTATGGATGCAATTTATGTTCTGGCTTGTTTAGTAATCTGTTGTTTTGTTTCCCATTATTTATAAAAATGGAGGAGTTTAAGAAAACATTCAAAATGCTCAGCATGCACACATAAATGAAATATTTTAATGTCAGATCATTCATAAAAGTTACATTGTTTCCATAGGGTTCATTTGTACTTCCGAAAAAATGTTTTAAATGAAAAGAATTATTTTTCTTATTCTGGCAATCCTATTAAATAAATTAACATGTGCTTTGGATGTACAGCTTGACAGGAATATAGTTCTTTTAATATTTCATAGGAAATTATGCCTTCTAACAATTGCAAGGTTTTTATTCATAAAGAAATAACAATTGTGATAGCTGAAATTCACCAATGATTTGAATGGTGCACAGGTTAATATTGTAGAGACTAATTTTTAAAAAAGTCTTAAGTGATTTTCTTCATTGCATAGTGGATATGTAAACTTATTAAGAATTAACAGGATTCATAGTATGACATATTGATTTTTATTCAAATAATGGATCAAATGTTTTAACAGGAATGCAGGAAGCCATTGATCAGGAATTTCTTGTTTAATATTTAAACAATCAAAATACAATTTAATCAAATTTAAACAGTCTAAAGTTTACTTGATGTCAGGAACAATTGAAAATTTGTTGGATCATGTCCTAAGACTGATATGGATTATATTAATTGTTCAGGGGGAGAAATGAAAAGGAAATCAGAAGGATATCAAGGAAGTAATTTTATGTTGCTCAACAGGCTCTTTTTTTCATATGTTCCAAAAACTTTTGTGAAAGTGCAGGATGTATCTACTGCATGGATTTTGTAAAAAAAATTTGTAAAAATAATAATAATTTCAGCAGTTATATCTGGGTTTACTAAGTTTGCATCAAGTAAAATATTTATTAATGAAACTACTGTACAGGAAACATCAACGCGAAATGCATCATACAGAAAAAGTACACTCTAGGTGACAGATGGAAAAGTGCATGCAGGTTGCTTTAAATTTTAAGTCAGAAACAAATAATACTAATGTTGATCCCTAATATCTTAAATGAGAAACTTCTCTAAATTTACCAAAAATGCCATCGAACATATATGACTAATACACATTGGCAAGCAATAAGAATGAATTCCGGTTTTAGATCTTATTTTACAAGTATTTTTGCTTGACAAATGTGAGTTTAAATAGATTCATAAAAAAGGAAAAATCTCAAATTGGACTGGGTAGTTCTGCCAGGTTGCTCTGATGTCACACACAGCCTCCAAGTGTTTAATTAGACACCATCAAATCACATATGTCGTGTTAACATTCAGGAAATGACATTGAGTCTGTCTTTAAAGAATTATATTTGGCTCAATAAATTTTAAATGTATGATTTATCATAACCTAATATTGTCTTTGTCTTCACTGCAGTGGATTTCCGATCAAACTTTCCCCTTCTTTTAATACTTTAGGGAATTTTCAAACGTCGGGATGTTTGGCTGTAATGCCCCAAGATTTGTTCTCCCTGAAAGAAATCATAGTGACAATTTATTAAACTACAGAGCAACCTGGCTTTTAGGGGTCTGTACTTTTAGATTGTGTTCAATATACCTAACAACTAAATTGTGATGCATTTCACCATAATTATTTATTATTTTTTCATGCAATTACTACTTCCATTCCTATATTCTCTGGGCTTTGGGTTTTATATTTATTTGATTGGGGTTGGTATTGGTTTTATTTTTTAATGGTTTTAAAAGAAATATGCCAACCTGTTCTTAAAACACAAACAGGTGCAACCCAGTAACTGTTGTTTGTGATGAAGTCTCATTAAATACAATGAAATGGACTGAATCAATATTAATTTAAGTCCCATTCCATTTAATGAGACTTAATTTGGTTTAAATTTTTAAATTGAGCTCTCTATGACTTTGAATGAAATTCCCATTCTAAGCCACCTCAAGCTAATTGAATTTGCATTCAATGGGACTCAAATTAATTACAATTAACTTGTCCAACTTTTCATCGGCATTAAGTACAACTAGAGCTCATTGGATCAGAGCTATATTGTTAAACACTGCAACCTAATATTGGGTTGTAATATCAATCAGTGGAGAATTATTTTCAATTTTTAAAAATAGAAAGCTTAAATTAACATCAGGTATATTGTTATTAAACAAAAGCTAGAAGTAATCCTATTTTGTAATTGCTGGCAAATTCCCTTAATGTGTTAAGTTCTTCACACAAATTCACACATACTGTAAAGCAACACAACACACTGCCACAGTCAGGAAAGACTCCAATTTTTTAAAAAGAAAACTGATGGTAAATAAAACTCCTTTGATTCAAAATGGTTTATTCACACAAATTTAATAGGATATATCACAATTGTTTGGTCCATAAATATTTAGGGGAAATAATTTCTATACAATGCATTTTTCAATAAAACAAAGAAAACATGGACAACTTTGCTAGACCACTTAACTGTACTATAAACACGAAGCTCAATATATAAGATCATTGAATTTATCAACTATATCCGAAAGAGTGCACAACTGCTTTCTATGACATGTTTGTCCCCTCTACCAGGTTACACCATAAAAAGAGTTTCAGAAATAAGAGGTAAAACAGTACAAAACTAGTGAGGTGTCAAAAGGGTTTAAAACAGTTAATTTAACAAACAACACATATATATCCTGATTTTTTTTTCCACAAGCTTACTCCCAAGTTATAGCATAAGGCACATTGTAGAACTGAGTTATAAGAAGTCTACTTAATAAAGTAGATCTATAGTACCATATAGTTGTTCTGTCAAAGAACAAAATTTATATGTATCAATTTTTGTACCTGTAAAAGTGTATTAATAAAGATCTCATCCTTTCCAAGGTTGTTTGGTCTGGTTAGTGGTAAATGCCCATAAGGTAACAGTAACAGGAAAAGTCCAAGATTGGCACCTCAATCCTAACTATATCAACTTGGAAGTAAATTCCACTCATGTCAGTTGAACATCCTTCCTTCTAAATGTGCTTTAGGTCTAGCAGCCTTAAGCCTTCTAGAAGATCATGACCACACTGGCTAAATATATAGCAACAAAGACACATTTTCTCCATTACAGTGATAACATCTCTTCCATTGTTTTTTCTTTAAAAAATAAGCTACTTTTCTGTGCTAATTTTCTAAAAACCCTGAGCAAAAGTTAGAATAATGCACTTTAATATGGGCAGTGAACTGTCAGTATGTATCCACTCATTATTGGAGATCAAGCGCCCCCCACTTTTAAATAATCAATTAAAAAGATTTTAAATATAATAAGAGAGGTATGATCAAAAGGAAAGGGGAAGAGAATAAAGAGAAGATGCATAAAATATAAAACATTGTGCAAAAGTTATTCTTAACAATCTATCCAAAACATGATTTTGACAGTTTTTGGAAAGTCACCCCTGTTTAATTAGTGTTTTATCAGAAGAAAGGATACAAATGAACATTCACCACTGCCCAGACCATTCAGACTTTAGCTTAAATAAAAAAAAAATGAACCACTTGCAAATGTAAACTAGGAAAGGTGTTTCCAATCAGCAATGCATCCACAAGGCTTCTGAGTTTGGCAGCTTTCGATAATTTCAATTTTCAAAAGGATTTTGTTTTTAATGTAAAGTGTTTTCTCATATTGGAAGAGAAGAGCTTTTGTTTGCCTTTTTAATGAAAAAAAAATGGGTGCAGGGGGAGCGGTCACCATCCAACACGGAATTAAACTTGTATACAGGGTAATCCAAAAAATGTCTCATCAAAAATTAATTCCATTGGATCCAATGGAGCTGATTTTCAATCACATTAAGACTACATTTTTTAAACTCCACTGAATTATGCTAGAATGACCAAATGTGGCTGTGAGTCTGTTAGGGCAGTATGTCTACTTCTGTATGTGTTATTTTGTGTATTAATTATAAATTCATACACACAAATTAACCCTAGGTAAAGTTCCATGTAGCTAGCGTAATACAATATATATATTTACTTGGAAATAAGCTCCCAGTGAGTTAAAACAGGCAGACTTACAATATGACAGAAGCACAGTATTATTCACATATTTGCTGAACTTGTCTTTTGAAGTTAATACATTAAAATGGCCAGCATTTACCCAAGTTAGAAAAAAATGCAAGTATGTTCAAAACATCCAAGAATAAATATATTTAAGTAATTGTTCAAACAGTTTAAGAAATTATATTTTGCCTTTTTCCATCTTCTGAAAATGGTTGAAAATCTGAACAGTTACTTTAATAATGGAAATGCATGTTTTAAAGACAAAGGTTAGTAATTTTGTAAAGATTATGATTATTTTTCTAGACTTATAGTACTCCACTTTGTCCTACTGAAATGTAAAAGTGTTTAATATTCACATGCTGGATTTATACTTATTAAGGGGAAAAAAAACAGTATCCAAGACAGATACTGTAACGGCTGCAATCCCCAAGCCACTAGGCTCAGAGTAAACCCTCTTGTTTAGATATAATTAATTTAGAGCAGAAAGCATTACCATTTTAAGAGGGCACAAATTTTAGCCTCAAACTACTGATAATATCTAGCAAAAATTATGTACTTTGAAATCTTTTTTATTTCCATGGCACATTTAGTAGATATTTAATTCTTCCCTTTAAATCAACAGGATTATTATTTAATCTTGGGTATGTTAGTGTTTTTCTGTCAGTCCCACTGCAAACCAGATGAAGCTGGAAACTATAGTGTTTGTTCAGTTGAATAGGGATTAGCCCCAAGCAACTGTTTCTAGGATCAATGTGTTTTAGAAAAAAGCTTGTGTAATATACACAGAACCAACATTCATACTGTCTGAGGCTGTTCTATTTTCCAGCACAATTTACTAGCCTGCAGGACAGAAAGTTAACGATTGATATTCATAAATGGCCTAAGTTAACTGAAAAGTTAATGTAGTCTCAATGTTATTCATCATATGTGTGTAGACATAGCTGGGGTATTACAAATCCTGAAAAATAATGCAGCTAAAATATGGAACAAGTGATAACACATTAAGCCATACTGTTTAATTTGGACTTAATATGATATGTGAGGTTTGTTGCGATAGATTGTCAAATGAAGAGGTTGTCACTTAACGAACTTAAACCCAATAAATTACAATTTATTCACTGAACAATGGTTTAGCATGATACATGAATCCTGTTAATTCCTTGGTCACTCAAGCTCTTATACAGGTAGTCCTTGACTTACAACAGTTTGTTTAGTGATCATTCAAAGTTACAATGGCACTGAAAAAAAAATGACATGTCAATTTTTCACAGTTAAAATCTTTATAGCATCCCCATGCTCATGTGATCATAATTCAGATCCTTGGCAGCAGGTTCATATTTATGACTTGTTCTGTGTTCCAGGGACATGTGATCATATTTTGCAACCTCTGACTGGTAGTCAATGGGGAAGCCAGATTCACTGAACCACCGGGTTACTAACTTATCAACTGCAGTGATTCATTTAATAACTGTAGCAAGAAAAGTTGTAAAGTGGGACAAAACTCACTTAACAAATGTCTCACTTAACAATAGAAATGTTGGGCTCAGTTGTGGTCATAAGTCAAGGACTACCTGTATATAATACATTTTCAGAAATAAATTGCCTTTTCTTTTAAAGGATATTGATGGGTTAGAAATGGCAGAAAATAGAATTTCACATTTAGGCTATCAGTTTTTATATACCTGAAGAGGCTTTTAAACATTATAGCATAAGGCATCATATAGAAGCCAGTTAATAAATGAAGAGTTCACATGTTTTCTGGGGCTGGAACCTATTATTACCTGGGCATGCTATTCCCTCTCTTGTTTTTCCGCACCCATATTAAGCCAAATAAAAACTGTGCAAATCTCAGTCTCAAAACAAAACTTTTACAATTTTTTTGTATGCATAGAAAATGAAAGAAAGTACAAAATGTAAGTTTCTGAACTGCAAATTGAGGATTAAAAATCTGAAATGCAAATCATTCCTGGGCAGCCTTTCAGTATGAAATACTGGCATTGATTAAGCATGGTCAAAGCATGTTGGCATCTAAAAATTAATTGTGGAAACAGTCACAGACAGCTGAGCTAGGCAGATCACAAATATCTGTGACATAATTATGTTAATACTCAATCCATATGTGATTTAATTAGGTGACCTATATATGAGCGAGATTCCTCAATAGGACATGTAGTATGTCTTGTCTCAGAATAAATAAAAACAACTGTCTTAACACACATCTGTAACTGATGTGCAATAACATTATAAGAACTGATCTCAGAGCATGATAGTTTGATTCTTTAGGCTCTTCCTACTCAGTGGTTCCTTCTCTATATCCCAATGTGTATATTATTTGAAATTTGTGTTCTTTACAACTTTTTTCTTCAGGCGATGCTGGTTCCTTGTAAGTGGCAGGTCAGTCATATAATTTGATGCCAAAAGCAACTACCACTAGCTTGGAATGCCAACCCAAGTCACATCATGACACGGTAGAATGCAAATTGAGAAGGTTTTATACATGGCAAACATATCAAAGACAGCTTCCAAATTGCAGGGAACCACCATAGAATAAAGAAAGCAAATCACACAGATCACCTGACTTAGAACAAATATCCTTATTGATCCAAATTTGACAACTGGCCAATTCCTGCTTTTAAAGTTGTACGTCTAGCTTGATTTAGAAGTATAGTCCACTGAACTTAAGGGTCGAGTAATGTGATATGGAAAAGGAACTCAGTTATCTCAAATGGCATATTTTATGGTGTTAAATATTTTTATCATCAGATACCAAAAGAGCTTGGTTAGCCTTGCACAGCTGGATTTCCTTATAACTGTATGTTTTTTATGATTCAGATGCCAATCATTAGAAGAAAACAAACACTAATCTATTTATTTTGAAACACAGTTTTCTGATTAATATATCAACCATTTTGCCCCCAGTTAATTCTGGAAATAAGGAACATACAATTTTAAGAGGCACTTGAACCTTCCCTTTAATTAGGCAATGATTAAAAGAAAATCCAACAACAATTTATAGACAAGTTCATGTTGCATTATAATAGACTTCTATTACTGCAAACTCATTTGCCAAGTGGTTGTGGGTGCTACACACCAAGTTGGTTTTCCCAAATATATTGTGGTGTTGTTTATTTTTTTAAAAAAATGTTGCAAATAATATTAATAGTAATTATAATCATATAATGGAGAAAGAAGAAGAGGAAGCAGAAGTAACGAATAAGAAGAATTTTGAAATCAAATGTTAGAAAATATTTGTTAAGGTAGTTTGTGAGGGGCTCGCGGAATCGTGGCTGTCCATGTTAGAGGTCACTGATGATACTACAGTGATAGTGGGATTGGTCAGGTCTGTTAAAGTGGTTGCAGTGCCGGGTGGAGTGAGAGCGCCGCTGTCTGCTGAGGGCGGTGCCGGAAGTGATGTGCCATCAGCTTTATCAACACCCCCATTCTCCTGTCGCAAAAGATTCCTTCTGAATTTGGCTCTTGCGTTTTGGAACCAAACCTGCAAACCAATCCCAATTGATTTCTTTACCAATATTATCTTTTGTTTTTGACTGTCTTTTTCCCCTTGTCTTTTTCACTTCTTCCTATATCTGTTTGCATTTTTAAGGATGGTGGGCTTCTTGTTTTACCTTTCTTCTCCTTCCCCCACATGCACTGATCACACTTGCTACTATATTATCTGGGGACTCTTTCGATGATAATTCTCTAAGACTATCAAATAACCCTTTTAATGGGCACTTATGGTTGTTTTTGTTTTTCACTTGTGCCATAACATCTCAGTGTCATAAATATTCCACTAAAAACTCTTATGATCATTTAAAAACATGGAAAGTATTATTAAAGAATTCATGCACCACTTTTCTTATGTGGTTTCTGTGTGTCTTATATCAAAGCTGAACTAGTTATGTTGATCACTGGTCTCTGATATACAGAGTTGCATTTAAATTCCTTCCACTCATTTTTCTTGGCTTCAATGGAATTGGCCCACAAGTAATGATCTAAACCATTTAAAGGTATTATATATTATGGCCAGAACCCTGTATCTGTTAAAAATATTGTAACTTCTTCCAAAATTATTGGGTTTTATATTTCAACTATGTTAGGAAACAGTCACTTCTGAGAGCATCACATCTTACAGAGCAATCCAAAAATAACAAATTAAAGTACTTTACATACAACACAAATCCCATGTGATGTATTAATTGCTGCACTGCACTGCTTCAGAATTCAGTAGTAGGAATTAAGTCTATGAATGTTCTCTATGCAGTCCTCCAGAAAATCTTCAATGTATAGTGTTAAATCAGCTCACTAGTGACACTATTAGGCCAAAATGTTTTCTTTCGTATCATCTTAGTGTTCTAATATAATGCAGTATAGCAACAAATACTCCCATAGGATTGTTGACTGTATATAATAAAACTCAGTTCAGGTTGACACAGAGGACTCTTGAGGTTACTTCTGGCTAATAAAAATGGAGAAATGCAGTAAAATAGATTATTTGCCTTACATTCAATATCCAATTACTGTTTTAATTGCAAAGGATACCAGTGTATTTTACATATTTCCCATCCCAATCAGAGCAAATAAAATTGATTCTCCTTCAGTCCTGAGAGCAGTAGCTCTAGAGGGAAGCATAATTGCCCACTTAAATATACCTTCAGTACCCTTGGAGGATAAGATCTGAATATGGAAATGAATACCTATTTATCTATTGGAAGAGTCAGCTAATTTAAGATAGCAGAAGGAAAATCTGCAATTTTTAAATAGAGAGAAAGGAATGGAAGGAAGACATTTATAGCAGAGGCTTCTTACCTGCAGAACTCTCTTAGTTAGTCCAGTCTTCTGGGCTAACTGCTTGAGGTCCTTAGCATCTGGATTATGATTAATAGCAAAGTAGGACTTCATGGTACGGAGCTGGTGATGTTTAAAAGAAGTACGCATGCGCTTAGTCTTCTGAGATGGGGGATAAGGCTGTTGGTCTCTGTCCAGATGGTCTGCCTCATTTTCATTACAACCTGTTTGGGAAAACAACAAACAACAAAAAAAGAATTGGAAAGCTGAAAATAAGCAATGTGTACATGGACAAAAACTCCTAAGATATAATATTAACATATTTCCTTCCATTGCAAGATTACAACATTATTATCACTTAATGGTAATGTACTATATGCATAATATGAAGAAAATGAGTCCTAGACATATTCCAGACAAGTGGAAGGACTGGATGTTTATTCCCTGCTACCTATTTATTTCTAAAAATGTGAAAGTATAATATAATCTATAAGATATCCTAATATAAAATAATAAAATATAATTTAAAAAACAAAAATGAACATAACAGAGTAAGAGAATAGTATGTGTTTTTTAATATAATAGTAACCCTGAATCACTTGCTGTGACCAAATGCAAGAATAAAAAGCAGACCTTTACATGTGTCATAGAAATAGTCTGAACAAGGGGCACAACATGAGGAGAAGAACCACACTTTATTTTGATGCATGCTTTTCCCCAAACACGGGAAAGTAAAAATTTTATAAACATTTAGAGTTATAACAAGGTGGAAAATCCTGAGGATCTGACTTACTGGCCAATTTGGGGAAACTAGGCAAGTCCTGATCAGTGTATCTGGAATGAGGACTAGTAGGCAGCAGAGTTTGGAAAGCCCTTTGTGAAGGAGATGGAATGTTGAGATCATCAACTAATAGAGGATGTAATGTTGGGGGTTCTCTAAGTTGCAATATCCTCATATGGGCTTTCCCTTTGAACTGTGAAGAAAAGGGTGAAATCTTCATTTTGTTAGATTTTTTTCTCCATTAAACATGGCATGGCACTGTACAGCAAACAAAACTGATTCCTTCCTAGATTCTCAAAAAAAAAGGATTTTCAGAGGTGAGGTGCCGTGACAGAGAAGATCCTCCCCAAGTCCCCATGTAAAGCTCTTTTGACAAAACATGGGTAGGCAAATACACACTAAGAGAGGCACTCCAGTGCCCAAGTATCAGGGCTTCATACTTTGAATGTCATTATTAAACTACATTTTAGAAGCCCAGGCAGCTACTAGAGCTCCCTTAGCAGTCTGGCCACTCTACTCAGTATTACCTGAAGCTTTCAAATAATTCAAGGGCAAACTTACACTGCAGTCACTTAACCAGAAAATTACCAGAAAATGAATTATAGACAGTCCTTATTCAGCAACTAACTACTCATTCAGCAACCATTCAAAATTAAAACAGTGCTGAACAAAGGGCTTTATGACTATTCCTTGTGGCTGTAACAGTGTCCCCACTGTCAAGTGGTCATGATTTGGGTGCTTGACTAGCTTGCAATGAGAATTGTCACAGCATCCTGTGGTCATGTGATCACTATTTGTATCCCTCTCTACCAGCTTCTAACAAACAAAGCCAATGGGGAAACCAGCAGGTCACAAATAGCAATCACATGGCCACAGGTATTGCAACTGCATGGATTTGCCTAACAACAGAACTGTAATAAGATGGCATAGCCACATGACACTGTGCTTTACAACTGCATCATTTAGTAATAAAATTGCCAATCCCAATGACTGTCCTTAAGCAAGGATTACCAATAGAAGTACAAGGCCATCCCTATTAAAGAAAAGGTCAGCTAATTGTTCAATTGCAACTGGCCAAATATATTATGATCCATTAAGGCTCTTAGATCTTTGAGTGATAGAAACAAATCTAGAGGAATATAAATACTATTTATGCTTCTGCTCCTCCGGGAAGAACAGAAGTCTATCCAAAAATGATACTTACCCAATTCCAGACACATGAGCCATCAATCCATAGCATCTCTTTCTGAATTGAATTAATACAAGAGAAGGCATCTAGCACCCTCCACATCTTCTGGACTAAAATTCCATTGACCTCTTACTGTTGGCCATGAGAAAAAAAAGTAATGTATACTTTTTCCTGGTGCATTTATTTAGCATAGAATATTTTTTGAGATGCAGAAGCATTAAAGATGGTATGGATAAATATTTTTCACCAGCACAATGCTGAATTGGAAGTAGTATGGTATGGAACTCTACTGCTTCATTAAGCATTAGTTCTAAATGATAAACCAAATAACAGGATGAGTGATGATTCAGTAAAAATGCAAAAGCAGCCACATGGCTGTTTCCTTAAAACATACATTAATGCACCATCTGCTAAGGATGCCTGCCAACTTTTAGTCCTTTTACTTTATTTTTAAGACAGGTTTCTCTAGGACAATAAGGAGGCCTTTCAAATTTTCTTTACTGTCTTTCTGACACTTTGCTCAGCCAACTCTAAGGAGATTATTAAAGCTACTGCCTATTAGCTGCTTCCTTTATCCAAATAGACATGGATGCTGTGCAGCAGAGAAAAGCTTGCAAGAAAATAAATCAACTTCTATTTTTTTTCTTCATCATCACTTTTCTTCTGTAATTGTAATCAATCTAATTTCTCCATAGAAAGAATACTAGCTCTACAATTGTGTATTGCTAGATATTGTTAACACTTTCTTTTCATCTACACACATGAAGAAAAATCATATCTGGAGTAGCCCATGCCCATCCTGAATAAAGCAATAAAAAGCATGTTCTTATTAGATATTTAGACTGCATCTTTAATCTGTTTGGACCAAAGGCACAATGGTATGGTATCATCTTAGTTTGCTTCCAAAAAGCAAGGAGGAAGATCCACTTCAGAGAGTTCCATCGAGTGGGAATTGCATGTCTTTTGTTCCATGCTGCATCTACCACACAAGAAGATGGGGTATTCAACAGAGCTCTTCTCAACAACCAGACTTGGCATAAAGATTTGATTTGGGCAAGGAGCCTGATATGTGTCAGAGCTTCTCTCAACAGGACTCTAGAGGTTATGACTAGCATTTTGAATTGAGTATGGAAACTACAAGTAACCAGTGCAGTGATTTCAAATTAGGTGTAAATTCACAGTGGCTGTCCCATCAGTAGTCTAACTACAGCATTTTGTTCTAACTACAGCTTCTGGGTCATCTCCGAAAGCAACCCACAGAGACCACATTCCTATAATTCAGCCTCTAGGCAGACATAAATCAACATTGCCAGAACATCCTGAATCATAATTATCTGGACTATAACCAACAGTTATGGACCATAACTAGCATACCAGATGAACCTGGATGAAATCCCCCTAGTTAGGACTTCTATTTGCTGCTTGAACAACAGCCACAAGTCCAGGAAGACCTTTGCACCACAGACCTCCTTCAGGAAAAGCATGACCTGATCCAGGATTATCACCAGTCCCCAGGTACTTATAATGAACAGCAGCTCCATGGTGGAGAGAGCACTAAGATTTTGTTTTCTCATGTAGAAGGTGTGCTTTCTGCCTTCTGACTCAAGCCTGAGCCTTGGTACTAATGTGATAAATTCTAACTGTTAGACTATTAAGAACAAGCAAATTAAGAGGCAATATATGATGAAAACACACTTTTATATACGTAGTTCCTGCTGGAAAAAAGGACGGAACAATGTATGAATCCAATAATCACATGTTAGGAACCACTTTAGCAGCAAGTGGTGGTTTCTTTTTATTTCATGCTTCAGTAAGTATGGATGTTATAGCTCTGTGTAAACTCACTTTTATATAGATTTATGTTCTACTTTAGCTGTACCATCGCCATGAATCCTCAGGAGGATTAGATCATGGAGAAAAGTGTAAATTGTAGACCATTGACTCTTGGCTTTTTAGCTGTCACTAACATTGCAGCTGTAGTTGCGCAGATAAAAATGAACCAGTTACCTAAAAAAATAAAAAGCTTTCTAAAACCCTGATTCTATGAAAAGAATCCCTGTGGAGATCAATAGGACTCAGAACTATCAATGCATTCCATACCAAAATACATTTCTTTTAATTATTAAGCATGAAATTTGTATCACTTTTCAGGAATGATTTAACAAAACTACCATCATGCAGGAACAGAATAAACTTCCCAATAGGTGGCTGGAATTCTTTCACAAAGTATAGCTATTCCCATTGATGGAAAACATAGATTATATTATACACATTACATCGATCCATGGAGACAGATTGGTGTGTGTGAGAGAGGGGAGGGGGGAATAGAGGGAGAAGACAATGCATTTTATGACTGCATTTGCCTTCTATTAAAAGAAAATAACAGAACTGAAATACTGTTTTCTCAACTACATTGTAAAAGATTATCCGGCAAATGCTGGTTTAATGGATTTATAAATGTATTTCACCACTCCCACCTAACAAGTATTTTCGGTGAATATAATAAAAATAATTTGGAAAAATACTAGGGAGCCAGAGATAACAAATGTTTTTGTGTAAGTCTTTTTTCAGCAGCAGAAAGAGATATTTAAAGTCACATG
Source organism: Laticauda laticaudata (assembly GCA_004320025.1). Lineage (NCBI taxonomy): Eukaryota > Metazoa > Chordata > Lepidosauria > Squamata > Elapidae > Laticauda > Laticauda laticaudata. The sequence continues at coordinate 16,118 of BHFT01028794.1, forward strand.
AGAATTATTTTTAAAAGAAGATAATTGTATTAAGAGGGGGAGGGGTTTTTAGTATTTGACAGATTTTCTCATCTGAAGGCCAAAAGCATGGTCCTCAAAAAGAAAACTAAATATAAAAAATAGTTATACCCACCAAATATATTTGGATTACAACTCTACAGCTCCTAGTATTACTAACAGTTCTAGTAATTGTAATAGCAATAGCAATTTTAATACCATTACATCTAAGAAAGTGCAAGATGAAAAAAGTTGTTTTAGTTCATTAATTTTTGGAAGATGCCTATGGTTAGGCATCAATTGGTTCTGAACCTGAATCAAATGTGGTTCTTCTATACTTTGTACAGAACATCTGTTCTCAGGTAGCATTTGTAGTCTTCAAATCATTCTTGACTTCTGGCAACTATATGGAGAAATTCATGCAGCATTCTTGGAAATCTTGCCATTGCATTTTTCCCAAGGCTAGGAAGAGGTTACCAGCCGAAAGACATTTCCATGGTTAAGGCTGGACCAGAACCCAGATTTCCCAACTCCCAGTTCAGTACCTTAACTTACACCAAACTGCTCAAATTCTCTTTTACATAATGTGCATTGTATTGTGACATGATGCTCCTGATTACATGAGGAAGAATTACCAATGAAGGCCAAACAAAAATATGTACAGGTAGTCCTCAACCTAAGGCCACAATTGAGACCAACATTTCTGTTTTTCTGTGACATTAAGTGAGTTTGCCCCCATTTTATGACCTTTCCTGCCACAATTGTTACATGAATCACTGCAGTTGGTAAGTTAACCATAGTTACATGGTTGTTAAGTGAATCTGGCATCCCCACTGACTTGGCTTGTCAGAAGTTTGCAAAAGGTGATCACATAACCTTGGGACACAGCAACAGTCATAAGTATGAGTCAATTGCCAAGCATCCGAATTTTGATCACATGATCATGGGGATTCTATAAAGGTCGTAAGTGTGAAAAATAGTCATAACAGTCATTTTCAGTACCATTGTAACTTTGAATGGTCACAAAATGAACGGTTGTAAATCAAAGACTACCTGTAGCAATGTCTTCATTTAGTGATTCCAAACCGATCGTTTATATAGTATCCTACTGATCTATTATTAATTTGTGCATCACTTTTACTGCTGCTGTTGAACAGTTCTAAATTTTGATATTCCTCAATTATCTTCTATTTGGGAGGTGGGGATGTTTTTGCAAGCTGGTTTATAGATTAAAACATCTCTTCAGAGAAGGGCAATTATTAAGCCATAAGTCTCAGAACAGGCCAAAGAATATTGACATATGGAAAATAAAATGGGGAAAATAAATGGAAAGGGAAATGGAATAGTATATCAAAGGGGACTGTTCAATTGTCTAGCTGACTTGTACCCTGATCAGATGCATTTCATACCATAATAATCTGATGGCAGTTTACTGGCAAATACATTGATGCCAATGGTGCTCTTGTTTTGTTTTTAAACAGTAGCACAATCCACTGTAAAGGCTAAGGGAAGAAAACAGTCCAGCTTCACTTTTAAGGTACAGTCAGGAGAACACAATTTTATTTCTCCAGAGAAGGAACATCAGTGTTATAGTAGTTTGCAAAGAGGAAGGAATGGACAGGTCATATTTTTATAACAGCAATGGCTTGCCAGACTGCTAGTTAAGAGTGAGATTGCCGTTTTCTCTCAAGAGGATCAGCAGTTGCTGATACCACTCATATCAAGAGAATGAAAAATAGCTGGTTACATTTCCATTAGCAGCAGGTGAACAAAGAAAAAAATGAAGCCTTTGCTCTTATTCTAAATCACCTCCATTATATAGGTAATCTTCATTAAGCAACCACAATTGGGACCAGCTACTCGATCTTTAAGTGAAACAGTCACTTTACTAAGTGAAACCGTGACTGTACATCTTACTTCAGCTTTTCTTTGCTTTACAGATTTGCAAAGGTCATAAATGCAAGAATTGGTCACAAAATTATCTTTTCATTACTATCATAACAGTGAAAGGTTGTTGTATGAGGCAATCAGAAAACAAGGAGCGCCTGTGCTCCAAAGCCACTTAGAGAAATTCTAACAGAACAAGAACACTAGATATTTTCAGCCATTAGATATCGGCCTGAACACAATAACAAGATGGCGTATTCTGCCCTATTTTAACTGTGGCAATGGAACACCATTCTTCACTCTATCTAAGGATGGTAGGCTACTTTAAGGTCTATGGCAGATGATACAGCTCTGGCATCACCTTGGATCCTGGCATCACGCATCTGCTTTCTGAGATGGTTCAGTCTCCCAAATTATGAGATTGGCCTTGAACAACTTCCCTCAGCAATGCACTATTGTAATTGTTTCAGTGCAATGGGGGGGAATTATTTGATATAAGAATTAGAATTTCAAAATGGAAGAAAGTTTGGATATCCTTCAATTTTCCAAATGGTTGAGAAATCAACTGCATATTTCATCGTTAATCCTGGAGTTACCTCTCTTCTTTTTATGTGGGAGCTCTTGTGCCTTGAACATTCACATCAGCTAAAGGTACAGAATTTAAAAAAAAAAAAGGAATTGCAGATACTTTAACTTTTTCCACCTTAGAAAGCCAAATATTCTCTGGATTTGCCTAAACTCAGTCCAACAATGTTCAGTATTGGTGTGCAAATGCCATGCCTCACAAATAGGAGTGCTGTCCACCCACTTTATATATAGGAACCTACCAGAAACTCCCAATCATCTACCTGCCTGAACAAAATAACTCACATCTCTCTAGAGAATAGATAAGCAAGTAACAGACTCTCAGCCCCATTTGGCCATCTATAAAACATAACAATAACAGCTTAACTCATATAATTCCTGTTCAATGACCCAGGACTGTGCTTTGCTTACTTGAAATCCTCAAACAGCTGACAGTCCATTGATCACGAATAACAATTTCACAGAACTTGTCAGAGCTTACAGAATCAGAGATGACCTCAGTGCTCCCTAAAGGCAACCAAAACAAAAATAATTTCTATATAAGCTTTTAAAGGAAGTATTTTTTATAATGCATTGCCATATTTTTCTATCTTGCTTATTTAATCATTGATTTGATTTTTATCACCCTTTCTGATAAAAATGGTGACTAATCAAATTTTTAAAATGAAATGTTTATAATAAGTTGACAAATTTGCCTATTAACAGCTCAGACCAAAAGCTCTTGATCCATTGACTTTCATGATTTCTGTCCTTAGCAAAAGATTTTTGTTCTCCATTTTCTACTGAAAATATCTCAGATAGCTTGGAACCAAGTGCCCACAATCTTTAATATCTGCTATCCCGGATGGTTAGAATTCTCTTTCTCCAAATTATTTTACAGCATTTCTGCATTATGTATACTTTTAATAATGTCATTTTCTTCTCAGTTTTAAGTTACTGAGTTATTCTATGTATAGTTCAAAATAGACTTCTAAAGTAATTCTAATGTAACAAATTCACAGGAAAAGAACTGGCATGGACTTAGGAGCAATCCTTACATATATTTGTCTTTGTGATGTTTCTCAGCCCTTGGCAATTACTTGTCAGTAATAATTTGAAAGTAAATACTACATATAGTGCACAATAGGGCTGTGTATGCTTCAAAAATGATTCAGAAAAAGTACTTTGGCCCTTACATGAGCACAGCACTTCTCCTCTATTCACTAAAGCAGCCTGTCACTTTTTGGGTTTTCATACAAACCTGAAATAAAGGAGCTGCTTTTACGAACACCAGAAAGGAGCAGAATACACTCATGTGTATTCTGAAGAGCTTCTTCTGAATCATTTCTGAAGTGTGCTGAGTCATAGTATAGAGAATATCTGCTATAGGGTTACATCTAAATATATTACTCCATCCTCTATGACACTCCTGACTCTATCAAACATTAATACTGGCCATAAAAATGGGGAAAAAAGGAGCCTCTGTGGCACAGTGGTTAGAGTGCAGTACTGCAAGCTACTTCTGCAGCCAGCTGCCTAGAACTTGGCAGTTCAAATCCCACCAGGCTCAAGGTTGACTAAGCCTTCCATCCTTCTGAGGTGGATAAAATGAGGACCCAAAACGTTGGGGGCAATATGCTGATGCAGTAAACCACTTAGAGAGGGCTGTAAAGCACTATAAAGTGGTATATAAGTCTAAGTGCTATTTCTATTACAAGAATATTCAACTATGTTCAAGTATTTATATTCAAATATGTATATTCATTTATGACACTTCCATACTATCACTGTTTTTAGGGAGCATGCATAAGTGTACCAACGTACCTACCGTCCCTGTCCTATTGTTTTTTATTTTTCTTATATGTATCCATGTATTCATAACTATGTTTTTACTTATACCAATTATCTTGTAAGTAATTGACAAACCAAATAAAATAAAAATAAAAAACTCTGTGATTACGGAAGTGGACAACAATCCAAGGATCATTATAACTAAAAATATTGATGTTGTATGCAGACTGAATTTTCTTCAAGCTTTTATATATTTCCACCTGCAACTAGATTACCAGTAGATCAGAAAAAGCTGGTATTTTACTAGAGAAAGCCACACAAAATCACTTGTTTAATCACTTTTTCATTTTTCATCTCTTACTCTGAAACATAATATGCTATAACCTGCTGCTGCAATCCTATTATATTCACTATAAAAATCAATGAAAGTTTATCTTGGGGAAGGTGTTTGAATTCAGAATGTTCTGTCACTATATAGACCTTCCATCTCTTTCATTCTACCTGCTTTTTTCACTGAATCCACATATGATATCCCTTAATTTAATCCTGGAAATTTTCCATCATTGCACAAAGAGACGTCTCTTTTTAAAAAATCTCACGATTACTAGATTTTTGTGCTCAACATTTGCCCTGCCCACTACCATTAATGTAAACCTTTTCTTTACTACTAACTAGCTTAATTGGACTGAAATCTAAGAAAACACATGGTTTACATTTATCCAGAACTAGGTCATGCAAATCCTTTCATATTTCCTCAGTTACAAGTTGATAATCAAATAGAGCAGATAATTATTTTTTCCAACACTAGAAGATATGTTGATTTTAAAAAATGAATCAGAACAAACAGGACTTGTATTAATCATTTTCCACCTACACAATAAAATATACTTGGGATTAAGTTCCACATTAAGTTCCACAGAATTCCACATTCTACAACAAAATGAACAATGCTGAATGCTCTTCTTCAGGGTACCAGATTTCAACACCCAGTTATTCCACTTTTTTGCTATATTATTTTGTCTCCTTCCTAACAGTTAACAGGGCTAATCATGCTGTTTTGGGGCATTAATTAATTCTTTTCTATAATGCATATGAGTTCATTCATTTATTGAGAATATAAACCAAATTCTTTTAGTTTCAGAAAGAGAACGTAGCCTTAATTCCTTTTTGTTTCAGTTTTGAGATTAATTAGAGTACAACTTTTCCATACTGGTAATCCTTGTGTGGACTTGTGTCCACATGGAGTGTGGACTCCATGTTTTACTTAATTTCTACCATTAGATGAAAACATAGTCAGACATAGAAGACCTTCTATCATTTGTCAACATTGCTGCTCACATTTTGCTTGTTGCCATGTCCATGACATAAAACAGTTCCTTTAAAGATGGTTTATAATAATCTAGGATTATTTTTCCACCCCACCCCAGTTGTTCTTGTTCCTTTAAGAAAAAACAAAAATATAATTTTATGTACCAAGAATGAGGAACACTTTTTTAAGGAAGCAAGCCGAAGGCTACAGTTTAAAGCAGATACCTATTGTTGGCCTGCAGCCACCCAAGTTGTTGTCTGGTCTTCTATTATCGTCACACAAATGAACATTGAAAGCATTTGCTTTTCTTTGATGGAGTTGCAATAGAGCATGGAGAACTGCTGCTTCCAAAACTGCTGGCTTTTTGCAAAACAGTACTTTCCAAGTGATATCCCCAGGAATGTCTTTCAAAATGGAAAGGGAAGTAGGATCTTTAGGAATCATATCTTCAGTCAGTACCTTGAGTCAGCATTTATCAACTTATTATTTATTACATTTTATGCTGTCCATCTCCCGTATAAGGTGACTCTAGGCAGCTTACATGTTATAAAACTATCAATGGAACTGCTTCTTTGCCCCTTGCTTTTTGTAGTAGGAAATTTATGAACTTTTCATGAACTACTGCTAACAAACAGGCAGTGAGTTCCTAAACTTACTCATTTGGAAGAAAGTCAAAATCAATACCGTGAGGTCTGTTTCTGAGTAGAGATGGATAGGACAGAGCAATTAGAGGGTTTATTCATAGACATGACACTTTCATTTATGAAAGCACCCATGATTTCCTTTCATAGATAATAGTCACCCAGAATCTTGTGAATGAATTAGGTAGTAATGTGTGTAATATAGTATAAATATATGCCTGTTAAAGAAAAATAAAATGAAAAAAAATCATTGGTGAAATCCAAATGAATATTAAAGCTACTGTAATGTGGGTTTATGCACATATTAGTAAAAGCAAAGTAAATTTCTGTGAGAAGTCAGCAAGTTTGCCAGCATTTGAATTAGACTACACTATCACTTAGATGTTCCTTCATAAAGAGATTTTATCTATAGCAGCTACCTGGCAATATTTATCTCCATATCATGAAAAACTTCTGTTTCCTGCAGACCACATTTCTGATAAAAGCAAAATCTAGGCAAAGCACTTGGTAGACATAGCACTGCATATGAAAATACCCGACAAAAGCCAGAAAAGATATAAAAAGCACCCTCATAAAACCTGGCAAGACTAATTATCTATTCATAAAAAAAAAAACCTGATTAATTGGTATCTATGACTGGTAGTTTAACATAATGTATTGGGCATGTTATCAGAAGCAACATATATTTTTCCCAAGCTCAGGATAATGTACTCCATCACAAAGAAGCCAATACCCATTTTGCCTCTGATTTTTAACTGATAGCTGATAATTAACTGATTTTTAATGAGAGTCACACACAAACATAATTGTATATTTTATATATCCTAGCACTGTTGCATTATGCTGTCCACCCCTTGAGTTTTCCATTGGCAGACCTTCCACTGGCAGGCCAGTTCCTCATCAGATCTTTATAAACATGCATATTGAAACTAGATCTAAACCAAGCTTCAATTGGCTGGAAAAGGAAGAATGCCTTACATCCAACAAAGGATAAGGATCTTAAATGGGAGATAGAAAAATTGCTTTACTTTACTATTGCAACATAGTGAAACAGGACACATATGCTAAATCTTTCTAATCTAAACTTTAGATTGTCAGGATTCACATCCAATAAGCAGCCTTCCCAGCCAATACAGCAACAGATTTCCCAAAGTACAATTTACCACCGTCTTCACTCAGTATTGTCAATGATGGATAGAAGTTACATGTTAATCTCAAAGATTCCTGAAGTGGGAGAAAATAAATTTCAATTTACATCTGCTTTGATTTAAATAGAAGAAAACTTGGCAAGTGAAAAATAATCCGACTAAAATAGTCAAATATATTTTTCTCTCAATTTAACACAATAGCCAGGAGCATGTCCAAATTAAACAGTACACAAAAACTGTCCTTCCCCCACTCCAAGAGCAGGCCTTCTCCATTCAAAAGCCAGCAGAGGTCACTGCTACATTTGTTTGGCAGTTCAAAGATGTTGAGAGTTAACATTTTATGATTTCTTTTTTTTTTTTACCAGTGGATAATGTGAAGCCTCTTTTTTAGCTGCAGAACTCAAATGGAAGTGGAGCAAAGAGGGGGGCCAGTCAAGTGCCACATAAATTCTATTCAGCCAGCTTTATAAAGAAAAAAGAAAAAAATACAATCAATTTTCATTCTCAGTTGCAATCTCCGTTCTACTGTGCACCTGATTTTCTATCCTCCCTTAAACACTCTAATTCATCATTCTCAAAACTTTGTCTTTCTTGCACAAAACATTTATCATGGAGGAAAAAGGATGTTTTAAGCTACTTTGCCAAATGAAAGGATTTTGTAAGTTAGAACTGAATTAACTGCTGCATTTCTGAAACTCTACATGTGTTCTACTGAGAAAGGAATGGATTGACTTATCCCCAAAGATCTGCAGAATATGGACATCTTCAAAACTATTAAAGTAATTTAACTATTAAAGTTAATGCATTAACAATAGTTATACATACTTGCATGTGGTCTTTTTGGACTTTCAGTTATTAAACTAGTGACTTGGAATTGGGGGGGGAAGGAGTATGGAATTGTAGGCAAGAAGAAATAAGTTATAATCGGACCATGTGAAAAACTAAAATTCTCTGGAAACTCTGACAAGTTTCTTTCAGAGTAAAATCAGATTGCATAGCCTGAAAGATTATATTTCTCTATGATTGTCAGATTTAATTTGTGTTATCACTAATTAAAACTATTTTTTAATTTGTTTACCATACAGAGTAATGGTCATTTCTCCCTTGAGCCAAGCTTACCATAATTCTTGATTTGCTAAGCTTCCCCCACCCACCCAATTTTCCATACGGTCTACACTACAAATGCAGAGGAAAAATCAAATAAAAGCCAGCTTCAAATCAGAGATATATCCTAGTCAAGGTAAGTGTGGATGCAACTACTGGGATATATGTGAGTAAACATGATGATACATGCTGTCACACGCATTATATTCAGGCATGCCCCCCAATCTAAGATATAGCAACCTTTTTTCCATTAGGAAATTTATCTAATTTTCTTTGTGGAAGGCAGACCTTCATCTGGGGCGAAAACTCCAGTTCTCTGAAATATGTTATTATGGTGACATGAAAAGGGAACTATGTCTAATCTATAGCCCAGAAATAGGCCCTACTTTATTCAAGCATCAATAGAATTCCAGATTAAAGTTGCTGCTTATCAGAGATATTACAAGAAATGTTTCATGTATTTGGGGATGAGGGGAAATAAAGAGACAGTCTTCCTTCAACCTCAAATCTTGATGAGCACCATTTGGAAATCTGGATGACAGAAAGCAAATTACCTAGATATATTATGATGGATGGATGGATGGATGGATGGATAGATAGATGATAGATAGATAGATAGATAGATAGATAGATAGATAGATAGATAGATAAAAAGATGGTAGTCTCTAACAATTTTTTGCTTTTCCCATAAATGTGTAACATTACAGTACCATTGGATGAATATAAATTAAAAAAATATTTTCCTTAACATTGAAAATTCCAATAATAAAGCAGGAAAATAACATTATGTCTTTGGGTACAGAATAGAAAAAAGCCATATGTTGATAATCTGATTGGCCTGATCATTTCTTTGTGATAATTAAAAAATCTGCCTACTTCTATCTCAAATAATGAAATGGGCCAAACTAATTTGTGGCACAACCCAATCAGTCTCAGAATTATTTACATCATGTTCTAGGAAACTAGAAAAGATTTAATGAGGTATTTAATTGAAAACCACTGGAATTGAATAATGGAACCCTGTATGTATTTATATCCTTTTATTATTTTATCAGTAACTCAAGGCAGTGAACATATCCAACATATCTTCCTCCTCCTATTTTCCCAACAACCCTTTGAGGTGGATTGGGCTTAGAGATAGTGACTGGCTCAAGGTCTTCCAGTTGGCTTTCATGGCTAAAGTGGGACTAAAATGCATGACCTCTGGTTTTCTAGCTTGATGTCTTTACCACTAGACTAAGCCAAACTGGCTCCAAACTCATTAACTTCAGACTATGCTAAATTGGGGAGGAGTCATTATGATTTGCATTTAATTGTCTAAAATTTATTTAGCACCATCTTATTAAAAATAACTTTATCTACATGGAAATATTTTGTGCTCTCAGCAACACAGCATTCGTTCAGTCGTCGTGGTTAAACCTTTCTTGCTGGGAAAAGTAGACGGTTTGCTTTTGTCTTTATTTTTCAGTACGATTATAAACGAATGAACGATTCCAGTCAGACTTCACACATGCAGCTATCGAACTGCTCTTCTTGAATAGATTCTGGGAGCGATCGACCTGGAAATCCTCCTTGCACAATCCCCCACCCCAGAAATAAATCGGAGCGGATTTACGACGTAGTTCGGAGAAAGTTAGGAGCCGCGAGGCGTCAGTCTGGGGCCTTCCCGCCCTATTTTCTAAATAATTTGCTTTCCTCTTCTCGGAAAGGGCAGTATTAATACCTTCTCTCGAGAGGAGTATTTGGTTCCTAAACTGAGTCGTTCCGAAGCAGAAATGAAAAAAACGGCAATAAAATTGAAGGTCCCAAGCCCGTCGTTAAATATAATTAAAATATCTGTGCCCTGAAATTTAAGCAACTCAAGCCTGAAGCCCAGTGAAATGAACTCATTCAGAAATATCTCCCTAATTTTCCTTATACTTTTACTCTTTATAAACTTTTTTTTTTTTTGCATTAAACNTTTCCTTATACTTTTACTCTTTATAAACTTTTTTTTTTTGCATTAAACAGTGCAAACCAATCCAATTGCACCTGAAAGGGCCACTTTGCCAAGGTGAGAGTTAAGTGACTTGGGAAAGATGAGGCTATTCAAAAGCACCTGGGTGACTTCCAATCGCTTTCTTTCGCTCTGACATAAGGCTGGGGCTGCGGGGCGAGGAAAGGCTGCTTCCCTCCAGAGCAAACCACCTCCGCCGCCGCTGCCTCACTTAACCTCCTCCGAGAGAAGGGGGCTCAGACTTACAGCCCCCTTCCCCCCCCATCGCATTCCTAGCGGAGGAGAAAGTGGGGGCTGCCCGCTTCAAAGCAAGGCTAGCCCCAGGCGCAAGCTTTCCTCCCCCTCCGCTCGGGACGACACGCCCTGCGGCAGCCCCTCCCCGCTGGATGCGGCCCAGCCTGCCTCGGCGGGCAGAGGCGCCCCAGCGCTCCCTTGGCCGTTCGCCTGGCCTCAAAGCGGCTCCACTGCCAGAGGTGCCGGTGCCAGCTCCAATTAACAGCGAACAATTAAAAACAGCTCGGCTTCCTTCTGCCCTGCCCCCTCCCGCGCCTGAGAGCACTCTGTCCCGCAGCACAGAGGGGGTTCTTCAGACAAAGCCTTCGACTGGTTACGGGATTAACCCATTTTCTGGGCTGGTGCAGGACCTCCGGCTTTAAAAGGGGGCAAAGAGCGGGTTTGCGCAACCCCCGAAAACCCCAGCCCCTTCGAGCCTCGCGTGTTGCAGCTGGGGAGACAGCCGCCAGGCCTCCGACCGACCCCAGTTAGCTGGTTTTATCCAGAGGGTCGAACGCCGGTTCTCAGGCGCATCTCGGACCTGCGACCCGGCGCGACGCCGATGCGCCAGAGGGAGGAGAAAGTAGTCCAAAGCCTCGGATTTTTCCCGTTTTCCAAAAGGAACCTCGCTTCGGGCTATTTCCTGCACGAGGGTCCGATCCCAAACCACCAGTTTTGTCTTTCTCGCCCCGGGCTCCCTTCCCGCCTTTACAGGAGTTCAAATTCATGCGGAGCATAGGTCCAACCACTGCGTCCTTTTGGAGCAGGCCGAGTTGCACCTGGGTTAAGAGAACCGAACAAGAGCCCTCTTCGGACAAAAGCTTTCGGTTCTCTGCAATCTTCGGGACCTCTCGGAACCAGGGACGTCGCTTCTCAAAAAGGTGTTTTCTCAACAGTAGCGGGGAAAGAGCCCGCTCACATTTTCCTGAGCATAAGCGCCAAGAAATTCATTGGGGCTAACTGCAGGGTACACAAGGACCAGGTGGTGCTGTTGGTTTCTGACTTGAACGAATAGGTTTCAACTCTGCTTAAATCCATGGTGGGATCACGATTCTCGCCACCACCACGAGCATTTCAGCGATTTTGTAGAGTGCCATGCTAGCAAGCTATATCGCGTGATCGTTCTGGAGATGTACAATAAATGGGAAAAGGTTTTATCCCACCACAATGATGGCATTGTACTACTAAAGTTTTCAGATTGTATTTAAGGTAATACATCTTTCCTTAAATACTTAAGCACCCCCAGAAAACTTTTCTAAAATATATTTCTTCTCAGAAACAGATATGCTGACTTTAGTTGAACAGTACTTTCTGGCAAATAGACAAATGTAGTTGTATTTTCCTATAAGAAAGGAGGCTCCAATTGAAACAATTGGATTCAAAGTGGCCATAGTTAGATTTGCACTTCAAGCAAATTTTAAGCAAAAAAATTATAAGAAATCTCCAAATCCAACACCATGCTATCACAAACACTAAAGTCTAAAGAAACACCTTTTTTCCCAGCAACTTGTCATTGGTAGAGAAGGCAAATCAGACTGTCCTACCTTGCAAAGTTGTTTTAACTTTACAGACATACTTTAATTTGTTTTAACTTTTCACTTTACAGTCCTAAAGTGATATACTTTGTATATTTAAAAGTAAAACGTCAAAAGCATATTTTATGCCTTCATTTTACTTGCCTGGAAATGTGTTTATTGTAAAATAGACTAAACTTGATGTGCAAGAAGGAAGGAAGGAAGGATAGGAAGATGTTGCTAAGGAAAGCAAGGAAAAGAAGTATATTTGCATTTCCAAATTTCCTAAAGAACTTTTTCAAATATAAAACTGAGACAAGCAGCAGGTACAGGCAATATTTATCTGAAATATAGTTTGAATTCAGTGGCAGGTTACAATCCTAAACATACTGGATGGATTCACACAATCGCGTAAATTGCAAAAACTGGACTGGCAAAACAAACAAACCACATTTTGACTGAATAACCAATGTGAGATTGGCCCTGTACTCATTTTATATTTCCATGTGCTCCTCAATGAAGGAAATTACATTGAGAAAATCAGGGTTAAATTAACCACAAATTTCTCTCTTTTCCCCCCCTTTATCTGTCTCTCTGTGTGTGTGTGTGTGTGTGTGTGTACATAACCCTATGTTTCCCTTAACCCCATGAGAACTTTCTTCTGTGCAATGTATGCTCCTATTCTTCAAAAAGCATATTTTGTTTCTCGCTTGAAGGCCAATTTTACAGGTAATGTGTTCTTTTTCTTCCTTTAATTCAATAGCCTCTTGACAGTAATTTCTGCCAAGATATTTGTTAAATGTTAAAATTAAAAGATTATTTGGGGAAGAGCTGAAAAACTCTGAAATGATCCTGCTCTGCAATTCACAAACTCAGTTGCAAGGAGAAAAAACTAGTGTCCAGCATCAGGAAATAAGCAAGCATGACTCCCAGTATATGCTTAAGATCCCTAGTGAACAGCCCTTGAGAGGTTGTCTCAAAGAGGATTTATCCTACAACCCACCTGAACTGTAGCTGACCAGATCAACACCCAGAGCTGGGCTCTTCCTTTTCCTAGGCCGGCCTTTCTGGACTGTACCGGTGCCATTGAAGTAAGGCAGGGCCAGGCCGCCAGCCTTGGTTGCCAACTCAGTGTAGCTGAGTGATGCCGGTGGGTAGGAGGCTGGGTCGGTGCCCTGGAGCAGGCTCTCAAAATGTGCCCGGCAATAGACCACGTTGTCCTTCATGCCAAAATGGTCGCCTGTCGTCAGCGTCTTGTTGCACGTGGTGCAGGTGAAGCAGCTGAGGTGGTAGACCGAGTCCCGGGCCCGCATCACCATCTCCGAAGCAGAGATGCCCAGGTGGCAGCGGGCACAGCGCTGCACGGAGAACCTTCTGGGGAAAGAGCACATGAGTTAGTGGAGACCTGCCAAGAGCAGTGGGGCACCAGCACTGCAGCCCCTCAGGCCTGATTGACTGGGAGTAAAGGAATTGTTTAAAAGGCAGATGGACACCCAGTTTAATGGCAAGGCAAGAAACCAGGAGACCCTGAATTCTAATCTAGTCCCACTTTAGGCTCAAAGCCAGCTGGGTAATCTTGGCCAGTCTCTCTTACCTGGCCGTAAGAAGCAGGCAATGGCAAAAGAGTTCCCAAAAATCTTGCCAAGAAAGCTGCAAGGAGTTGTTCAGGCAGCTGGAAGAGTCAAAATTGACTCAAAAGGACAAAAAATTTATAAGAGAATGAGAACAAGGTGATCCTTGGATTTAAGTGCTGTAGCTGTTTCTTAAATTTTACATTCTTTTATATCCACAATAAAAAAAGACTAGGAGAACTTTCACATGTGGGGGCAGAAGAAACACACCATTGTATGAGGGGAAATTACACTGGGCTCAACTACGCTTTTTTTGTGAATTGATCCCATTTTATGAAACTTACTTTTGAAATATGCTTGGGATAAACCCTATAAATCTCAGTAATTTCCCCTGGGGGAAGTTCTATTTTCTTGGGATATCACATAGCCTCAATTTACCAGTCGGCCAAGCATATTGTGTATACCCATCCAGGGTGGTTAATTGATGGTTCAGTTTGTCCTGTAAATACAGCCTGTTTGTACTCCACTAACCCAGAAAATTGGGTTAATGGAGTACTCCATAGTGGGTCTTGCACAATTATTCCCACTTACCTGTTGAACTCAGTGGGCTACATTTGAATTTACAAGGATTAGGATAGTACTATTACAATTAAGGATAATTCCCTACTATATTTTCATATTGTAAGTAGGTGCCTTTTCCATCCACTGAAAAAATAATGTAGGATGGCAACCTCCACTTCTACACAAACTGTTTATGTAGTGAAGTTTGTATAATGTATTTCATGAAGCAATGGCATTTTATTAAAGAAATCAGTGGATTATTTGCACATTTTTAAAGGCTGAACCATTTCAGAAATTGAAAACAAATTTTGTAGCATTTTACTCTGATGGGATGGAGTTATGATCTTGTATTTTTAGGCTATCCCCACCAGACATAGTCTTCTATGTCCACCAAAATTTCCTCTATCCACCCCCTAAAATGTCCTATCCTGTGCTGATGAGGAAAATTATCTTTTGGTCATCTTTGCCTGGAAAAATTAGCATAACTAATAATTGAACCCACTGGGCTATTAAATCAGTCTGCTTAAGTTTGCAGTGATGCTGGGTTGTTTTATAATGGAAGGCAGTACTCAGAAATGTCAGCTGGGTTCCCCAAAGTAGTATCCTGGAATAAAAATGACAGAGATTCAAACATATGCAGAAGCTCAGCCTCACTTTCTTCTCTCCACTCCCAAACTGACCATCCAAAATATCCCTATTATCTGCAGTTCCAGGTCTGCAGCATATGCTCTCTGTGTGTGCTTGGGGATGCTCTTTCTGGCTCAATATAGCTAAGCTCCTTTGGGATTTCTCACGTGGAGAGAGCATTCACCCAGCAAACCCAGAAGCCAGAGAGAGGCAAAGCTCCTTTCCTGCAGCATAAAATCAAAGAACAGCAAAGAAATAGGGCCTCTCTACCCACTGGCTTAGTCTTGGTCCCCCCCAGGCTAAAAGGGGCTGCATACAGAGTTTTCTTCTTCCCTGAGTGGGATTTATTACCACAACAAGGCAGTTTGCCCTGGGGGTATGAAATATGGATCCTAAGCAGGCTCTACTACTCTGGTGCCCAGATAAACATTGGGAATCTTCTATCCATTTGCAGAGGAGCCCCATTTAATTGAATGGGTAATCTCTCTCTCTCTCTCTGTGTGTGTGTAATAAGCAATAATAGCATGCTTTACATTGGCACAGGATCCTTCTTTCATAAGGATCCTATGAATTTGAAAAGCCCAATAGTTCGAAGTCACTCTTTTGTGAAGGTTGTTTGAAAAAAGCTAACACTGGGGGAAAAAAAAGCATAAGTTTAATTCTAAGTTTAAGAATGTACGTTTTTGAAAATATCAGAAATAAAGCTAAACGCGGAACATGCCCTGGCTCCTTTCTTACTTTCAGTAGGTATAAGGTAAAGTTGGCAGTTCTAATCCATCCTTACTCGGAAATAGATCTCAAAGTTCAAGGGTATTTCCTGCTGAGTAAATAAAGAGCATGGCCCATTTTGTGAACACCTTAGAAGTTTTTGTGAAATCAATAAAAAATGGCTCCAAGGATGCTTGAGGCTCTCCTGGAACACAACAATAAAAATGGGAAATTACTCACTCAGCACATTGGGAAGGGAGGCTGATAAAAATTTGAATATATCTCTTTAACAGATAGGCTATAGCCAGGCTAGTCAAAGGGCAGTTTCCCATTAACAAGCAAAGTAGAGCAGACTACTCAGCGGGAGAACTGTGCTAAAGCTTTCCTTTGAGGTCCTAGTTAAGGAATGAGTAGATCAACAGCACTCCAGCCATAACTCATGAAAGAATACAACAGGAGCCCACTGCAAAGAGGAGCTGCAGAGGATATGGTAGGAAAACGACTCTTAACCTAGTTACTTAGTTAACCCATTTTTCTGAAAATGCTAAATACATTGAAACATGACCTATTCAAAATGGCCTGCACTTGTGTGTGCTATTCACCCAGCCTTTACTAACATTAACACTAATCCAGTTTAACAGGTTGTGCGAATCCCTCTGCTCATGCATTCCTGACCCGATTAAGCGAACTGCATGAACACACAATCTGTAAGAGTTCACAGGTGCAACGCAAGTAAGAGGTCACTAGTGTTGCAGAGATGTTGCACTGATTCTTGGGGAGAGTATTTGGCAAGCGGCTTTCCTGGTGGCTTGACTTTTGCCCTGGCACTGTTCTGCCGTTCTAAACAACTGGCCCTTCCTATGGGAAGAAGGCATTTTGTAAAGCTCAATGGAGCAGAGAAGAGAAGGCCTTGTTTGTCAGTCACTTCCCAGCAGTAAGTAAAATGTTTGCATCCCTCTGGCTTGGATTTTTCCACCTGTGCTTCTGAGGACGCTTTCACACATATCCAATTCAAAGGGGAATATGCACATGTTCAAATGATCTTCCAATAAGCCAAACACTGTAATCTAGACTTCTCTAGGAGGAAGGGGTGAAAAATGATGGGAGGAACAGATTAAGTACTGTATCTGGGACAGGATTTTAAATCACTTGATGACACTCCTCCCTTTCTTCCAATAGGGGCAAAATATTTGTTTGTTTTTCTGATAGAGGCAATTCACACATTTTATCTGGAAGCATGAGGAGGGAGGGGAGGAAGCACCTGTGTGAATTACCTTTACCATAATTTCCAACAAGGCAATTGAGTCAATGCTGGATGTCATTTCTCTATTTTCAGTGGGAAATAAGGTCCTGATATTCCCTTACAATGTTTACCACCCAAAAAAGGGGCATCCAGTTAAGTGCCAAGGACATTCATGGCTGCATAAACCTGACCTCAAGTAACCAAGAGGCAAAAAGTAACGTGCCCTGCAAATATATATGAATGCTCCCAAGGAGATTATTTTTTTCAGGAAAGTATGGAGCCGAGAGATGTTCATTTACTCAACCACCCCATCTTATTCAACCTACCCCACCCCCAACCACGAGCTTTTACCTGTAATAATCCTCCTTGCAGTAAATGCTGCCGTCCTTGGCAAAGCAGGTGAGTTCTGACTCCAAAGCCAGTTTACATTCACAGCACTTCAGGCAGCGGAGATGCCACTGCTTGTCCACAGCTAACAAGTAGTAGCGGTCGGAGATTTTGCCCCCGCATCCTGCGCACAGGGCAGGCTTCTCGGGGCTCAGCGGAGGCATGTTCTGCAGAGGGAAGCAAACGTCAGCGGGTCGGGCAAAATCTTACAAGCTTAACATCTAATTAGGTGTACTATTTCAGCTTTTTTAAAAAAAATAGCAGAAATATTTACTATCAAAATCAGAACGCATGTGGCCTTAGCTGAACGCACTTCTACACAAATCTACTGGATTTCCATGTTCTGTGTATATTTTAGTGCGGCTTTGGCTTCGTTTCTGTGAAGCCCTAAAGAGACTAAGAATTATTTCCTTTGCGTAGGTTTTATGGGTGTTAGCTTCATTCCATGTAGTCTTGTTGAAGTCTATTATATGTAGTTTGGTATAGTTAGGTATAAGCTTTTTTACTGCACAATAAATCCGGATCCCCTCCATCGGCTGGATTTATCCAGCATTAAGCTCTCTGGCTTACCTAATACACCACAATTTTTGGGGCTTATTCGTCTTTTCGCCCTGCATTGGCAGAACGCGGTGGCTGGTCCTCAGGAAACTAAGGACTGCCTAGAAGATGCGGCGGTGGGTAAAGTCAATATTTCTGGCTTAGGTTGGCTTCCGAGAAACAACTTTTACTGGAAGAAACTGATGGATTTCTCCCAAGCCTAAAGCAGTCTCTGCCTCAAGCAAGAACTGGCAACCTCCTGCTTGCTCCTTCACTTGTCTTTCTTTCCGCACATTGTATAAAGTCGCTTTTGCTAGAAGCCGACATTTTGACACGGAAGATACTGGTTGCTGGAGGGTTGGTAGTGGTCTGAATCCTAGAGCTGAGTTTCAATTGTAGGATTTACATTCTGCACAGAGAAGATACAACCCTCGGTTCCTTCATCCTGGACCAAAATCCCTTTTCCGGCCTTCCTGCGGCCAAGGGATGCCCCTGAGGGCAGGACAGAAAATATAGCAAGGGCGAGATCCCGTTGCTTCGCTTCCTGGAAGCGCAAAAGGCTGATTCCTCTTCAAAGCTCACTCTGAGGATTCGTACCCGAGACAGATTGGGATGTGAGGTTGAAACAGTGTGCTAGGGATAGGATCTGCTGTCCGAGCCATTCATTTTCATTTTCCTGACTTGGACTCAATTCCAGAACACATTTTGAAAAAAGTGTCAGAGTACTGAGGATAAGGAAAATAAGAAAGAAGCATCCTTTCATCTTTTTCTCCCTTCAGGGCGTTGTTTACTTCAGGGAAAAGGGTGGGGGAAAGGAATATAAACCATACAAAGTCCTTACTGCCTGGATTTTGATAATGTCCACTAGGAAAGTCAACAGCCTGTTAAAACAGATTGTAAGTTTGTTATATGGAGTTGGGAACTAATCATTGCTTTCAAAAATATCTTTTCCATATTATCTTTGAATTTAAGAGATGAAAGAGGAATATTTAGACCACTTAGGAAACAACTAAGAATTTCCCACAGATTAAAAATATAAACGGTTGAACCTACCAAGTACAAGGAATAGTGGCAGAACCACAAACAAAACAATGGTTTTGATTCCCCCCAGCCCTTTTCTTCATTATTTGGGTTTTTCTCCTCTCTCCCCCCCAAATAAAGAAACTGAAATGATAACGAAACTGTTGCCCTAATAAATTTGGTCTCTGCTGTGCTTGTAAGGGAGTCCAATTCAAAGTATCATAACTTTTGGTAGACCCTTACTTGTATTCTTCATGAATGCACTGGAGATCCTGGGATTAAGAAGCAAAGGAAATAAATATCCTTGTTTACCTGTCACACAAACACACACACATCCCTTTTCTTTGCAGCTGAGCTTCCTCGACTTAAGAGTTTTGGAATCTAATAAGAAACTGTTCCGGCTTTTCTGCTTAACACTCAGAACTACTCCCATTATTAGGTATTTTAAAAGAGAAAAATAAATCTGAGAGTGGGGTAGGAAGGAGATTGTCTACTGAGCACTGATTGTTCCATTTTGTCAATTTGGCTTGGCCTCCGTGCTACTTTTTACAAGTTGTAGCCTTTAGAACGAACGAGAGAAGTGAAGCTACGATAAAAGTTTGTTTCTTTCCAATATAAGAAGTTAGAATGAATCTCCAGCAGCACTCGAACACTATCACTACAATTAATCTGTTTGAAAGCCACCAAATGCATAATTATCCCCTTTTGCACTTATTTTTACAAATGATTTGGAATATAAAAGACATCGGAGTCGTTCCAAAAAGTACTGAATTTACTTAGGAGTAATTTTGTTAGCCCTCAAATCTTCTAAACAATTTCGTTCTGGAGCCTGTTGGGTTTAGGCTCTCTGGCCCCTTGAAAGCCCTTTTTTTCTAGAGGCACTCATTAAAAGCCTTTCTTCCAAACTTAACTCAGAAAATAAATGACATTGAGCCTAGCGAGGTTATTTCTCATTTCATGAAACTGCCTTGAAAACTAGTTTCAAGTGCCTTGTTTTCAAGGTGTCAAGTCGCAGTTTATATCCTCGACTAGGCAAACTTTCCTGAACTTGCTTCCCAATCTTGATAGGGGCCGGGCTTGTGAAAGTACCGAAACTTGATATTCAAACAATTGGGTAAGAATCCAAACATCTTAAAAACACTTTTCAAGTTGAAAGTTAGCTAGGGAAAACTAGACGGGCGATCATGGGGGAGGGTGGCAAATCGACTTTAATCAGTTTCATTCGGGAGCAACGCCTCCCTTTCCCTGGAGAATGTTTTTGGAGATGCTGCGCCAGGTCCTGCTCACCCGCCTGCGCACGCACAAACAAAACACCCACACCTTTACAAAGTAGATTGGAACTTGAAAACCTGACTTTAAAAACTTAACAGAATTTATTCCTGAATAAAATATTTTTTTATGATCGCGTTGTAATGCTTATCTCTGAGCTTGTTTGTTGTGTTTCTTTTTAAATTACCCAAATGTAAAAAGGGGGGGGGGAATGTGATTTTAAAGTAGGGGGAAACTGGTTAGCATCTTNGGGGGGGGGGGAATGTGATTTTAAAGTAGGGGGAAACTGGTTAGCATCTTTTTTAAAGAATGGAAAGTACTCTTTTGAAAAAGATATCTGGAAGTGAGACTTGAACGTCTCGCTGGGCGTTCTCAGATACGCGCGCACGCGCCCACAAGACATTCCAGTGTCCCTGGGAGGTTCCGGTTACCTTACTTCTAGGATTGGGAGGGGGGGGTCTTTCTCTCTCTCATACACACAAAATCCACCCTTCCTTCATCTCTTCTGTGAAAACTCCCGACTTTTTCTCCACTTCTTACCGCTTCCCGGCCATTCATCTGTCCCGCTTTAGCCAGGCGGGATTCGGTCTTGGTCCGCCTCTCCATCTCCTCCATGATCCCCTGGATGTGGCCTCCGGAGATGCCGTGGAAAAGCATGGCTGGGGAACGGAAGGGACACGCGTTTCCTTCGGCTCGGCACCCCACTATTTCCATATACAGGCCCCAGAGTCTTGGTTTAGAGCATCCGAATCACCGGGCGACGGGACGAGCCCGCAGGAGAAGCTTCGTGGCTCCGGAGAGAAGGCAGGTATCAGCCGAAGACTGGGGGGAGGCTGCCGAGCGGCGGCTGGCGGGAATGATATTGGGGGGGTCTTTTCCAGCCTGGCCGGTGCAAAAGATTGGGCTCCTTCCTGAAGAAAGGGCAGGCAAGGAACGGGACGGACCCAAAGGGGAGGGGAAGAAGGGGAAACGGGGAGGGGGGAGAGAAAAAGAACGCAGACACGAAGTTGAGGCTTAGGCAAACAGAGACAACAACAACAACAACAACGAAAAAATGGATCACGAAAAAAAAAGGGGAGGTTGGGGGGAGAGGTTACAAGACAAAGAAAAACCAAACAAGATAGGGAAATGGAGGGGGGACAAGTTAAAACAGAGATCTCCGTTTGCTAGAAAGTTCCTGTTGCTCTCGCTTGGATGTGGGACTGCTGTTTGCTGGAGCTCTGTCCAATTTGTCGGAGACAGAAGCCAACCCAGTTTGGATAATTCAGGAGGAGGAGTCCTCACCCAAGAGCTGCCACCAGCTCCTCCTCCTCCTCCTGCTCTACAGACAACAAAGAGCTGTCAAACTTCGCCAGCCCCCACTGTGATGGGCAAGCAGTGACAAAATATTCCGGAGGAGTGGGTGGGAGAGGGTATAGACCCCTTCTTTCTATCAACGGTAGGGAAGGGATAAGAGGCACTCCCGGGGATCTTTCAGATAAGTGGATGGGGGGGGGGGCTAGACTCTATTCCTATGCCCCCANAGTGGATGGGGGGGGGGGTCTAGACTCTATTCCTATGCCCCCATCCGCCCATTCTTCAGCTTCTCCCCCAACCCCCTGGCATACGGAGCTCAAGTTCAAATATTTTTTTTACAGTGAAAAAGGGTGGGGGAGAGAAATAGGCAAGGCAAATTTTTGAATGGAACTTGGTTGGAAAGCTGTCCCTGAGAAAGTTTTCTCAGAAAGGGAGACAGGGAGAAAGTTTAGAGGAACGGGTGGACAGATGGACAGACATGAAGAGGTCAGGAAAAATTTAAAGAGACTGACTTTTTCAGTGACTATAAGATACATAAGTAACGCCTTACATTCCAGCAGAAGATTTAAATATGGGCACGGGTTTTAATTCTACGTTTGCTGAAGGAACTCAGTTAAGTTTACTTTTCAGAGAAAGTGAATGCTGTTTCATATTAATATTGTATTTTAAAGCATCAGTTTTTTTTCTACTTCTAATATCCCTGTAGAGCTTTATGTTAAAGAATTCTTGCTAAGAAGCAAGAATCAGAGAAATCACCCCTTGCACCAATTCCTGTCATTTTGGTAGAACCCTTTGCAGATGGACTAAGATGGCCTTTCTCTTTTCTTCTAGGGAGAAATGTTCTCTAAAATCTCACTGCTTAATTGATTTCACTCAGCTCCAAAAGGAACCCAGCAAAGAGATACCATATTTGAAGATGCTAGGAGGATGGGAGAGGGAACTAATTGAAGAAAGTTAACTGAGAGCTAAGAAAGATAGGAACTTACTGCTGTATCTTTTGGCAAAAGATTGAAGAATATCGAGTTTGGGATGTCCACAAAGATGAGAGATTCAGTAGAAAGTGCTTTGCACGTGATCTCTTGAGATTGAGATGGATTTGCTCATTGGATGAGCTGAGTAAATGATTCTGATACTAAATTTGAGAATCACAAAGAGCTGATCTTCAGGCAGGCTTAGCGAAGGAAAAAAAGTCAGAGATTCTCTGCCCCTTCTGTTTTTTTCCTTTTCCTTTGAAGTTTGGGCCAACCCACCATCCTTTTGGATGGAATCCAGATTTTGGAATTCACAGTCCTAGGAAACCACACCATTGGCTGCCTGCATTTTTTTTTTCATGGCTATTTTCTCTGCCCAGGGACAGGAAGTGGAACTTTTCTTTTATTGCTTTAAAAAAAATTACTTTTGACTTAGGGATGAAGGAAAATAAACTCCTTTATGAACCTGTTCATCACACATCCAAATTCAAGAGCAACAGAGAGTCAGGGAAAGTGTTCTTTGACTCTGTATCAATCTCTCTTTCTACATTTAAGGAGAATCTTGAAAGAACTACAGGGCAGTTCCATGGGAAATCCAAACAAGTGAAATAAAGTGTGCACGACTTGTGCCACTTCTTTATTCTTTCTTTTTATTGGAACTTGAAGTCCAGGACAGCAGGACTGTGTGCTGATGTTAAGTCAGATTAGTCTGAGAAGTTGAAAAAGCATCCCAGAGGGAAACAATAGCAAATAACTTCCTTATTGTTCCTTTAAAAACTATATGGACATGTCCATGAAGTCACCCAAAATCTCAAAGAAAACTTAAGTTGACTTCCTGCAATCCAGAGATAAATGTTGAGTTGGGGAAAAAAAAGAATCCCAAACAAATATTCTAAGAAGTACTGTGGGAAAAAAATTAAGAATACAGATTTGATCCTTTGTCCACCATCTACTACATCAATATCTGCCCGAAAATGAATGGTCAAGAAGGAGTCAGCTGTAAGAATGAAATGATGAAAGGGACATGACTCTGCTCCTCTTGAGCCCCAAAATAGAATTTCCATTGATTTGAATAGAGCAAAAATCGCCATCCAGAAAAGCATCACTGCAGGAAAGTTGGGTTACTGGGCTTAATTATCTTAACTCCCACTCCCCAATTAAAAGTCAGAGGTTATGTTTGTAGGGCTTGCTTACCCCTAGCTAGCTTTACCATGGGTGACTGAATTAATTCAATGTTCAGGCTTCTCTGTGTACTCTGAATCATAAACAGGCTGGACTAAAAATGTGCTTGGCTTGCATGAAATTACTTAATTGTTTTCAACATGCAACAACCCAGGGCTGCTCTATTTTGGCCCCTTCCTGTTCATTTTGCTCAGCAGGATTCTGGACTTCTGCCCCAAAGTCCTATCCTGGCAGGTCTACACAGTGATGGACTCTAATTGTGTCCAACTTACTAAAGTGATCTTATCTTGTGAACTTGGGCATACCTGCTCAGAAATGAGTTGAGTTTAATTTTAGTGCATGCTAATTATTAAATCCAATGTGCTTGATGAGAATTAATGGGATTCAATATAAATATGGTGAATGTGCCGGTAGGAACAATCTTATCTTATTAGAGTGCAATTTGTCCTTGACTGCTCAGGAGTAAACTTATTTTTATGACTGCCATAATTGGGTGAAGTGATCTACAATTACGTATGCCCAATTCTGTACATGCAAGTAAGTGTTAGTGCGTTAAATCAGCTTATTTTTGAGTGGTCTTGAATCAGAGTTAGGGCAACACCTTGTAGCTAAGACTCAGTAGAATAAAAGGCAGGGGCTGGAAAAGAGAAATTGGCAGCCTTATGTCACCTCCTGCCCTCTAGTTTTCCTGAACTACTGGTCAATGGGTCACTGACTACTGGACCAGTGGAGATGGTAGATCAAGCCAGCTGGAAGACTCCAGGCTGGGAAAGCCAGGTTAGCGTTTGGACATAACATAAAGATCTTATGCAAAAATAGTTAAATACTTTTTTTTTTTTTAGCTGAAGTGGAAAGCTAGGCCAAGCTACGTCTTTTATTTCTATTATTTAGACACCCCCTCCCCCGTGGTTGCATAAGAATAAAAAGTAAAATCAAACTTATAGTATTGAAGGGAATTTGTTTTGAAATGGAATTAATGGTTGAGTCAGTTTACTAATTTTTTTCATTATTTTTGTCCACCAAAAGATTCTTTTCTATCAGTATTAATTGTATGGTACATAAAAGGCTTGTCCGAGTTGATCTCTGTTGGAAACCAGATTCTTAACTGGATCTGTGCTACATAGAGGTGGTTTTTTTTTTCCATGAGCAATGTTCCTCTACCCATCTGAACATGAAGAGAAAGTAGCCCAAGGAACACAAACCCAATACTTATTTTTATGCTTAAATCTTACTTGTAGAAGTAAGAAGAAAGCAGCCCCATTCCTGAACTTCTACTGAAACTAGTCATCCTAGTTGAATATTGGGTCCTGAGTAGCAAATGTGCTGATGTGAATGGAGAGCAGCCAGAAACCCTGGCTAAACTAATTGTCTGCCCTTGTGTTAATCAATTCTCTGCTAATCTTTTTTCGATCTTTTTTTCTCCTGCCCTTTCCCTTGGGAAGATTTAGCCCAATGGGAACCTGTCTTTAAGGGAATCCATCGTTTCCAGCTCCTGCAGTCTCTGCCTTCAAATAATCAGGAAAGGGGATGGCCTGAAAGACCTCAACACCCACAAGAAGGAATGTGCAGGATCAGAGGAAAGGCCTCACTAGCTGTTCATACAAAGGCCAAAAGGCCCCACACTGAGAGCATTAGTGGTCAGAGCCTGTTCACCTTTGGTATAGCCAATTAAATGCCTGGTAATGGAAGGTGGTTCCCTATCAATAGTTGCCAGTTATCCAAACTTGGCGGTGTCATCAGGGCAAGACCTTAGGACAAAACTGTGAGTCCCACCCCCTTTCCAGGGAAAGCTGTAGGAGGGTCTCTAATGAAACAGACTGGGAGAAAAAGGAGATAATAAAGGGCATTCATTGTACTTTTGCTTGCACAACAAGCTTACCTGATTAAGCATGGTGTGCAAGCAAAGAACATATGTGGTACAACATGCTTACCTGATTTAATGATAAAGGGTTATCCAGCTGTACAATTAGCTGTAATGGCTATACTAAACTATGCACAGAGCAAGAGGGCTTAGTTCACCCAACATACTAAACCCTAACAAAGTATGACTCAAGCAAGAGTAGCAACTCAGTCTGACAAGACTGACTAAGCATCTTATGTGACTGTAGACCACATCCCTGAAATCAGTCTAACGGACTAAGCTACACCATTCCTTCTCAAGATGACTTGTGTGCCTCTCCTTCTCCCCCCCCCCACCAAGAACACAATAGGANCCTCTCCTTCTCCCCCCCCCACCAAGAACACAATAGGAACACAGAACACATCTTTCTTGTTCCCTCTTTGCTTCTCTTTTCCCCCTCCCTGCCCCTCCCCTATGAAAAAGAAGAAATATGTTAAAGTAAAATGAATACAATGGTAAGAGCAGAAGGAAAACCTTCAAGAATTACTGTCTGTTTTAAAAGAGAATTATGGGATCCCTTTGTCTGGATTATGCCACAAATGTTGCCTTAGAATGCGGGGCAAAAACATTCAACTCTCTTTTTTTCTCCAGAACAGGCAGTATTCACATTGAACTGAATATATACGTTTTGCTATATTGAATAATCACCACTCTTTTTGGGGGAATACACAACTTTTTTTCTGAAACGTCTGGCATATTCAGCCTCCTGGCAAGGCTGTTGTGAACATCAAGATAAAATGTAATGCTTACAGTCGGTGTGAGTAGTTCCCCCGGGAAGCCTGCTCTGGACGATTAGTATGGCTTGTCCCGCAGGTAAAGCGCCTTTGGGACCATGCTGGTTGGTTTCTAGCCCCTCTGTGTCTCCAAAACTTTCCTACCTCAGGTGCCCAGTTTCCAACTGCCTTTGTTGGCAATTCTCCATTGTTCACCTTGCCTCTTTTCCAAACCCTTTCTTCCTCTCCTCTCCTCTGCTCTGCTCTCCAACCTACATCTCTTTTTCTCTCCTTGGGAAGGAGGAGGAGAAGAACGAGGCAAAGGAGCCGCCTCTGAAGAAAAAATCTCTCTCTCTCTCTCTCTCTCTCTCTCTCTCTCTCTCTGTGTGTGTGTGTGTGTGTGTGTGAAGGCAAGAAACAGTAAATGGTTGCTTGAAAGGGAGGGCAAAGACCGATGGGAAGGCCTTCTCTCCCCTTTGATGGAATGCAGAGAGGCAAAAGGCAGACGAATGCAAAAAGTACGAGAAAGAAAACCCAGCTTCTCTGGCCTCCATACTTACATGGGGCCAATGGTTGCAATTATTCTCAGATGGGAAAGGATGGAAACTTTTTTGGACAGGATTCTACAAAGAATCTTCTATTAAAATGGTGAAATAGCAGAGGGCAACCAAGGGTGTTTCAAACAACCCAGCTGGGCAGTTATACCACAGCAGGCATCTCAGCTCCGCGCTGAAATCTCAAGAGTTGTAAGAGGAATCGGTAGAGATTGGAGAACTGCTTGAAAGACTAGCCTTGCCCAAGAACGTGGCGCGGATGTCTCTGCAAAGCCGCTGGAGTTGAGCTAGGCAGGAAAGAGATTTTACATAAAGGCGGGGGAAGGGGGGAGAGAAGAGAAATTGTCTTTCCAGGCGGGACGAAGAGGTCGCAACAGCTTGCCAAGGGGCAAATCCCTAGACGGGTGACAGCTCGGGGGCACCGGACGGTGAGCCTCACAGCGAGCGTCGGAACAAAACACTTGGCAGCGAGCCGGGGGGAAAAAGAAGCTGCGCTTTGGCAGAAGCCAGAAACTTGCTCCGAGTGGACAGACAGACAGACAGACCCGCACGCACACATATCTGAAAGATTATCGGGAAGACAAAGAGCTGAGCCGCAGGCGGATCCAAGCAGCTTGATTTTTTTTTTAATTTTTTTTTTTTTGCCTCCAGGAAAATATATTCACGAGAGGATTAAGAGCCGCCAAAAAAAAAAAAAAAAAGGAGAGGAAAGGCGGGAGAATATTTTACCTCACACGGTTCCTCTCTTATTCGTGCTCTTTACCCGGCCCAAGTTTCTCTTTCAATACCCGCATCTGAGGCAATCGCGGAAAGCGAATGGCTTGGCCTCGGCCCTTCTCTCTTTATAGAAAGGGGCCCAAGTCGAGACAATGAGAAAATCGAGTGCGCGAACTCCGGCCGGGCAGGAAATGATGCGCAGCGATCTCAGCTGGACCGTAGCGGTTCTTTCCTTGTCCCTCTTTCAGAGTCCAATTCAAGCTTGCTTTCTCCCCTGTTCTAGTCTTACTTGGCTTCTCGACCTTTCCATGCACTTGAGGGAACTGGCTTTAAGGCCTCGAGAGACGGCCCTCAGAAGTTCCCGCTTCTCCCTTGGCCACTGACGCTCGCCCAACTGAGCTCCACAGCGGGCAACCCACCCCAGGTGTCGTTGATATGAAGAAGCGATTCCGAGTCCAGAGTTTTCGTTCCCGGAATGGGGCGGCCTTCCTCTCAACGGGCCTAGTTTGGCTGACCGAGAACCTATTTTAATAGCCTCGCCCGTACTCTTATTTTAAACCCTTTTTGGTCCAGAAGTCCTGAAGGAGAGAGCTGGTTTGAGAATATTTTACCTCACACGGTTCCTTTCACACCCATGCGCTTTACATGCGGAGCAGGAGACGGCCCAAGTCTCCCTTTCACCACCGCCTCTGAGAAAATCTTGAGGAGGGATCCTGAGGGATTTAGCCCGCCCTCCTCACCCTTTCGCTTACTTTCCCTTTGACGAAAAACTGCCCTATTGACTGAGGCGAGCTCGTCCAGGGTACCTTGCTCGGAAGCGCTAACCCCAAGCGGCCGAAAGGGAACCAACAGTCCGCGGCTGCCAACTTCAGAAGCGCGATTACAGAAAGGAAGGTGGTCTCCGTCCAAGTCTGGATCCGTGTCTCCCTCTCTCCTTCCCCCCACCCTCGCAGCGCCTTCTCCTTCGCTTCCTGGTCGCTTGGCAGCAGGGATGCGCCTGAGCTGAGGGACGCCTGTTGCCGACCTGAGGCGAAAGCCCGCAGCTCCCAGAGCGCGTCTCGAGCGCACCGCCCGCCAAAAAAAAAAAAAAAA
>BHFT01028795.1:6198-46831 GCA_004320025.1 Laticauda laticaudata
GCCCCCCCCCCCCGTCACCTCATTCTTTCTCCTGGTCAGTTTTTTGAGGACAAGATAGAGTCACGACTTTGCCGATTGAACAAGAGACCAGCCGCAAACCAAGTTAGTAGTGTCCAGATTTCATATCCAGGAGGGTCCCTATGATTTGAATAATGGGATTTCACTCTCAGCTGGAGGCTTTAGAGTGGTGATGCGGTGGCCTAGAAGAGGGGCCCTTGCCTCACAATCAGGAGGCTTTGAGTTCGATCCTAGGTAGAGGCAGATATTTCTCTCTCTGGGCACACTGAGAATATATCTGCTGAACAAAACTCTGCATTGGCGATAGGAAGGGTATCCGGCCAGCTACATTCAGTTGCCTGCAAGGGATTATGGGGGTCATTAAATGATAATGATGATGATGACTCTCAGCTGGAGGCTTTAAAATATGATATAACTATATAGAAGGCCATGGACTTCTCTCTGCTTAGCCTATATTTAGCAAGCAAGCAAACAAAACTTTCCCTGACCACCTGGTTTCCATGCAGTTTTACTGTTTCCATATACAGGTAGTCCTCAATTTACAACAGTTCATTTAGCGACAATTCAGTTACAACAGCATTGAAAAAAGTAACTTTTGACTGTTTTTCACACACCATTGCAGCATCCCCATGCTCACATGATCAAAATTCAGATGCTTGGCAACTGGCAGGTACTTATGACGGTTGCAGTGTCCTGGGGTCACGTGATTCCCTTTTGCGACCTTGTCATGAGCGAAGCCAATGGGGGCGGCAGATTCACTTAACAACTGTCTTCCTAACTGCAGTGATTCACTTAACAACGGTGGCAAGAAAGCTCGTTAAAACAGGGCAAAACTCACTTCAACAACTGTTTAGCTTAGCAACAGATGTTTGGGGCTCAACTGGTCCTTGACTTACGACCACATGTGTTCTGACTGCGCATTTCGCTTTCAAAAAGATGCTTAGATCATAACCACAATGTGTGGATTTAAGAGGCAATCTGCTTCCCATTGAAACTATTGACAAAACTCCCCATGATTACATCTTTTGTCAATTAATAAATGCTAAGTATTGCGATTGTTCTCTCTGACTTTACTTTCTCCACTGACAGTTTTTTCAGGGTATTGTTATCTGAGTGGGAGGTTGTGGGACCCAAAATGATAATTTGTCTTTCTGCTGTCTCTTGGTTGGTGGCATTATAGAATCTCCGGCACAAATTACATGTTTTCAAACAGGAAGGTCGATCAGATGCGAGAAAGGCCCTTATGAAACTGAACCTCCTGCTTATTTTCTTTCTATTCATCCCTAAGTATAGGCTTGCATTATGTCTAAATAATGACAAATCTATTCCATTGATAGTTTCTTTATGATAATCATTTTTAAATATCTAACTTGCTACACTTATGAACCTGGGTTTTTTTATTTTTATTTTTATTATTATTTTTACTGAGGTGGATTTATTTTAAGCAAATTCAGTTCGGCGGAAGAGTGCAACACAACAGCAACAATTTAACTTGCATTATCAGTTCAATGACTGCATTAAATAATGAAATTATGGAGGGACTGAGAATCTTTCTCAAGGAAATCCATTCCTAATGTCTGTTGCTTCTCATTGGAGAGATGTACTCCTTTGGATTAGAGCAGGGAAGTCAAACTCAAGGCCTATGGCCAAATCCAGCCTGCAATGTGGTCAGATCCAGCCAGGGTTGGGCTTCAAAATTTTAGCAAAGGGTTCTCTGCCCAGTTGCTGGGTGGATGTGGCCATGGTGGGCATGGCCTCATTGGCCTCCTGCACCAGGCCGGGGGTAGGTGGGAGTGGGGTGGCATTTTTTTGCCCTCCCTGTGCTCTAGAGGCTTTCCTTGAGCCTCAGGGAGGGTGAAAAGGGCCTCCTCAGGCTCTGGAAGCTCTCAGGAAGCCGGAAATGGGGTCAATTCCAGCTTTCCTGAACTTCCGGGAGGCCCATTTTTCACCCACCCTGAGCTTCCGCATGCACCCTGCACTTACCGGGATCCATCACAGGCTATGTGAGGAATCCTGGGAGGAGCAGGGTGGGGTGGGCAGGCCCACCCAGGAGTAGGTTTTGGGGGTTCTCTGAATTGCACAGAATCTTAGCTAGGGGCTCTCCTGAACCCCTGTGAACCCCCAGCAGCCCACCCCTGGATCCAATCTGCGGGACCGTCCTGGCGTACCCAATGTGAAGAGGAAAGATTGGGCCAGCTGGCTTCGGCCCAGTCTACCCAATGCAAAGAGGAAACATGCCAGCAGTTTGGGGAGTGGGGTCAAACTAGCCACACCCACCCAGTTGACCAGGTCCCCCCGAGATCAACCACAGCCGTGTTGCGGCCTTCAATGAAATTGAGATTGACACCCCTGCATTAGAAAGAAGGGTGGAAGGAAGGAAGGATAAGGGATGGAGGGAGGGAGGGAGAGAGGGAAGGAAGGAATGAAGAAAGAAAGAAAGAAAGAAAGAAAGAAAGAAAGAAAGAAAGAAAGANAGGAATGAAGAAAGAAAGAAAGAAAGAAAGAAAGAAAGAAAGAAAGAAAGAAAGAACAAAAGAATAGTATGAAAAACAAACCAAGTGCCTTTTACTTTTTAACCTCTCTCCATTTGGTTACTGATGTGAAGGATCTTCTGAAGAAAAGGAACACCTACAGGAATAAGGATCACAACTGATCACAAGGTTTCCCCACATTGTAGATGTCGCCCATTCCCTTTCCTCAGGAAAGCTGGTCTTAAGCCCCTGTCACACTGCACCAACGGATGCAAAGAGGATGTAAAATGGACAAAAAAGCTTGCTATCCATTGGAAAATGCGATGTACTCACTGCCTCCGTTTTGCTTCCTCTCTATCCGTCCAGCATCCGTCTATTGACGTTTCATTCTATCCAGAGAATAAAATTGCGTTCATCCGCTCCGAAGTTTGGCTGCCAAATTTTGCGCGAGTAAATGTAGCATCCGTTATGCATCCGCTACGCATCCCTACAGCATCCGTTCTGCATCCGTTACACATCCGCTATATCTACTAGGCATCCGTTCCGCATCTGCCACCTCGCACCCTCTCGGATCACGAGGAGAGCGCGAACGGACGTGGAACGGAATGCCGAACGGATGCAGAACGGATGCCAAGTGGAAACAAAGCGTTAAAAACGGAAAAAATGTTCGCAGAGGGGACCTATCTCGGATATTAGGGATGTCTACAGAGATAGCAGAGGATCTAGGATCAAAGGACACCTATACGCCTATAAAAAGCGGAGCACACGTCTGGATCTACTTCTAGAAACAGCAAGCCCTGCGGTGCGGACCTCTGCAGCCTTCATCTGCTCTTCTCTTCCACAGCATCCAGTCAGTCCACGTAAGGATCATAACACAGTCCTTTTGGCAGGCCACATCCTCTCTGCAACAGTGCGAAGCCATCTACAGGCTGCTTAACTCTTACTACGGGAAAGAAAAAGACCTGCAGCTAAGAACGTTGTGGTATGAAGATGGTTCACCAGAAGACGAGGAGGACTGTACAAGAAGCTGATGGTGGGAGCTAGGAAGCTAAGACACTCGTCACCGAAGAACTTCAATGAGGATGCTCCAGCATGTTGACCGAACTTGGTGCATGGCTGACAACCCAGTTGACCCAAGACAACACATTTCCGGCCCAGCCTGGACCCTGGGTCAAGGTGGACTCACTCTGCGCACCTGCGCTTAGGGACCAACTACAGAGGCATGCGTACGCTGGAGGGTGCCACACAACACCATCAGATGTGGTCAAGAATGGTGCAGGCCACATGAAGAATACAGGAGGAGCCTCCTCCAGTGCCCCTCACTGAAGAGGCGGAAGAAAGTTGCAGAGAGTGGTATCAAGAGGTGGAAACTTCCACACACCAGTTGGAGTCATCGAGCAAGTAGGCCATAGAAGCGCAGCCAAGTCGGGGTCACTTCATTTCAACTAAAGGGCTTCTCAGATCATCTCTTCGCCATGGTCGATCTGACCACAAGTTCATTGTACATCGATGCTTCAGGCAGCGGCTCATCTTCAATCCCAGGTATACAAACGCAGTCCACCTCAAAGGAGGAGTGGAATGCCAACCTCATCATGGGCTTCCCAGATCCAGACCCACTGCCCCAATGACACGCAAGATGTGCCCTAACTTCATAACGTGGGGGATGGAACGCTTCTCCCTCACAAACCTCACTCATGAGCCACTACACTCCAAATACCTCACCGTGAAGAGAGAATCTTCAACTACAGCTGTCCAAGAGGAAAGCAGGTGTGGAGAACGCCTTTGGCATCCTGGCCAACAGGTTCTACAAGGTACTATCTCACAGCACCATCATCGCACAGCCACACGGACTCATCGAGACGAGGATATGAAGCTTGCTGCATCCTGCAACAATCTCACCACTACCAGATACTGCAGAACAAGGAGTGGCCTCCAAGCAAGAGCAATGGGACATGGAGCCTGGGAATGGAGGGCAGGGGAAACCTGATTAGGACACTGAGGATGTGCAAGCCCCAAAGAGCCTACTATGAAGGGAAGAGCATGCAACCTCTCTGAGCTGGTGCAACTCCCCAGCTGGGCGGTGGAGTGGCAAGACAGGATGATAGAATGCTAAATGGATGCTTCTTCAGCGGTCTCATTACACTGATGAGATTAGGCTATGTATGTTGAGTGGGCCTACAATAACAGGCATTTCAATAAAGAGCTTGTGTTTTATGTTTGACATGTGTGGATGTTGATTATATATTATTGATAATGAAGGCCATGGTGTGGCCAGGGAGGGTGGACCATACAGATCCCACTATGCTTGCACTGAGGTTTATCTATCCCATACTTATTACCATCCAAAGGTATCCTGCCCATCTCCACAGTATCTCCTGCCTCCCACAGCTATTTAACCCATCCCAAGCATGCAAAGGCTTAAACCATTTCTAAAAGGTTTCCAGCAAGACTTAATAAAAAAGAAATGAAGCAAAGGTGTGAATCAGAAATTAGAACTTTATTTGAACAACAAGCTGAAAGAAAAATGAGTCTCTGGTACTCCTCTTGTGCGTCAGTCAGGGTGAAGGGTGAAGATAGGAGAGAGATGGTGCTGGAATGCTATAGAGAAGCCCCAGCCAGAAGAGCGAGCCCGTGCTGCTAAGAAGCCCCGCAGAACAGAGTGAGGGTCAGGGGAGGGATGGAGCCCTGTCCTCTTGCATGGGTGGCAGCAGATGGCTGAGGTTGCTGTGCTTCAGCATGTTGTGGGGTTGCCTGGCTGGCGAAGGTGGCAGGACAAGGCTGGCAGGAAGCTGCAGGAGGC
Source organism: Laticauda laticaudata (assembly GCA_004320025.1). Lineage (NCBI taxonomy): Eukaryota > Metazoa > Chordata > Lepidosauria > Squamata > Elapidae > Laticauda > Laticauda laticaudata. The sequence goes on from BHFT01028795.1 coordinate 11,488, forward strand.
ATGCCAAGGTGGCAGGCGCAGGCACAAGGCTGGCAGCAGGCACAAGCTTGCAAGGAGGCAGCAAGAGGCTGGCAGGAAGGCTGGCAGAAGGCTGCTGGGAGGCAGGCACCAAAGGCTGGCAGGAAGCTGGCAGGCAGGAGGCACCAAGGCTGGCAGGCCGCTAGGCATGAAAGCCAGGCTGGAAGGCTGGCAGCAAGGCTTGCAGGCAGACATGCAGGCAGACATGCAGGCAGACAATGCCAGGCAGAACTGCAGCAGGACAGGCAGGCAGTCGATGTGTCTGGCAAGTCTTTGCTTAAATGGTGATGCTCGAGCTGCTCCGTTAATCGCGGGGCTTGCGCAATGCATCCCCCGATGCGATTACGACCCCACGAGCCCCAATCCGGCTCGAGCCTCACGCTCGTGCTCCCCATTCATCGCTATAAAAACGTTCTGCATCTGCTGTAATCCGTAAGCTTTGCTGAGACGCCGGAAACCTGTGGATGTCACAGCATCGTCTCATCCAAACTTCAATCGCTAGGCTTCCATTCTGCATCGTTTCCATCACCTGCCTCCTCCGCACCATGTTATCTGCTCCGGTAGCCAAATTTTTGCCCTTTTGAAGGGATAACAAGAGATGGAACATTTTGCTCATCCGTTGTGTCCGTTTTGCATCTGTTGGGCAGTGTGACAGGGCCTTTAGCTATACCAGCATTTACATTGCAAGCATTTTTCTAGTCAAGCTAATGCCTCCAGAACCAAGGCTAACGTCAACCAAAACTTGACCAGCAGTTTGGCCACATGTGCAGGATTGTGGCATGTGGCCCACCGACAGAACGACCTGTCCTCCTTCCCTCCCTTGACCTTGGAATGGGGGATCTTCCAATATGGGGAGATGTGTGTGGGGGGTGAGTGTAAGCAGCCCCGAGCAGTGGCAAAGCAGGCCCAGCGCATGTGGGAATCCGGCAGCACAGGATGGAAGAGAACAGGTGGGGGATGCGCTACAGTGGGGGTGTCAAACTCAATTTCATTGAGGGCCATATCAGGGTTGTGTCTGATCTCAGTGGAGGGGGGGGCAGGGGGCATGGCCAGGGTAGGCATGGCTAGGGTGGGTGTGGCCAGCTCAACGTCACTCATGTTGGGGACACCCATTTGTTAGGGACAAATGCTAAGGCAGGACTTCCCTGAGACCCTTCCTCATCATAATCTATCTTCCTTCCTTCCTTCCTTCCTTCCTTCCTTCCTTCCTTCCTTCCTTCCTTCCTTCCTTCCTTCCTTCTTTATTCTCCTTTCTTCTTCCTTCCCCTCTTTCCTTCTTTTTCTTTCTTTGCTCTCTTGCCATCTCCCCATCTTTTTCTTTGTCTTTCCTCTTTCCCTTTCTCCTTTCTTGTCCCTTCTTGCATGCTCAAATGCAAATGGGGAAACATTTCTCCTTTTGTTTGGTTTTTAGTTTGTTTTGCTAGTCCTCTGCCAGCAAAAATGGAGGTCGATGGGGTATGTGCACACACACACACACACACACACACCTGTTTTTGGCCACAACAGCCTCCTGCAGCTCTCTGCCAGCAAAAACGGAGTTCGGTTTTCACTAGCAGAGGCCCCGTGGGCTGGTTGTTTGCTCTTTCCAGGAGTGGCCTCTTGGGTGAGATCTAAGCATCCCACTGGCCTTGAGTTTGACACCCCTGTGCTACCACATCTTTGTGGTCAGTCATAAAAGCGAACAACCAAAGGGGTGCTGCAGCAGACGTAACTTTGGGATGGGATCATAAATACATTTTTAGGAGGTCTTTTGTGTCTTTGAATGGTTGCTAAGTGACCAGCCACAACCTGAGGACTACCACAACTTACCACCAGTTATAAGTTGAGGACTAACTCAAATCCACTTCACATGGACTGTAAAACCCAACTTCTTTTTTCTTTCCTTTATGAGGCCGCCATTGGAGAGTGATGCTGGCTTAACAGGATACAGACCCCATGGAAAAAGCTTAAAATCTCCCATTCCACCCAACAACTTTACGAGCTGTTAACAATAGCAAAAACTAGTTCTGCATGCAAACTTATTGCGGACTGACACTTTTAAAATCTTCCTTAAATCACCATGGAATTGAAACCTAGACCTCCTTGGTCCAGTTTGTTATTTAATCATCATACCCGTCTGCTTTCCAGATGAACAAAAGAGGTAAAATTGAGGGCTTTTTCCCCTCAGCGGATTGAGTCACCTTGTCCAGCACAAACCCAATTTTTCTCATGAACTCATAAGGATAATGGGACAGTGACTGAACAGGACACCCATTTATCCATGATTGGCAAAAGCTTAAAGTTCTTGGTCTATTTATATGTCAGTTCACCACTAAATGGTGTAATGGGTGTAACGCCATCCAGTTTCACCACAAGGGAGGGAAGCCATCTTCTTTTCCCTTCCCCAGCTGGTCATAGCTGCAAGATGTCTTTAGCTATTTCTATGACTCTGGCAGCCGGCGCTGTTGTGAAGGAATTAAATTTGTTCTTCAACTGCTCATTATTTTAACAACCACCCTGGCTTTGTTTTTGTGGCTTCGGCACTAGTAAAAAGTACGGTACGTTCCTTCTGCCGAGCAGAAAAACCGTCGACACCCTGTTAAAAAGATTACATCACCAAGCCTGCCTGTTTGGCTGCCGAAGTGAGAAAACAATTGTCAAGTGTATAGCTACGATATGAGGGGATTTTACACATTTCTCATGTTCAATAATTAGGACGTGAACATTTTCTTCCAAATGTTGCTGCTTTGGCAGAATACTCCTCCATCCTTTTTTTTTCTTTTTGTTTTGTTTTGTTGTTGCAGTTATTTCGGTAAGAGCAGTTTCGCTTTGCTGAATCGGGGAACAAAATCCGATGGGACTCTGGGTGAAACGGTACAATGGCATGGCTCTTAACAAACTCCAGAGCGACGAGGATGAAACTTGTGATCTGTGCTATAATAGAGAAAAAAATTGGTGAACAACACTCTCTAGGGAAATCTCCTTTTTTTCTTTCTCTCTCCCTCTCTCTCTTTCCCCCTCCCTAACACATATCTATCTATCATCTCTGTCGGTCTGTCTATTTTCCTTCCTATCTGTCTGTCTGTCTATCTATCTATCTATCTATCTATCTATCTATCTATCTATCTATCTATCTATCTATCTATCTATCCATCCATCTATCATCTCCCTCCCTCCCTCCCTCCCTCCCTCCATCCATCCATCCATCTCTATCTATGTCTGTGTGTCTGTCTATATGTCTATCTATCTCTCTATCTCCATCCACCCATCCACCCATCTATCATCTCCCTCCCTTTCCCCTCTCCCCTCTCCCCCACTCCCCCCCTCTCTCATCTATTATCTATCTCAGTGTTTCTCAACTTTGGCAACTTGAAGATGGATGGACTCTAGTAAGCTGGTTGGGAGGTGAAGTCCACAAATCTACATTTAATGCATAAACCACTGATGACAAAAGGGGGAAGATGGAGAAATGCTTCTCTATGTAACACATACCTTTTGCTCACACATGCAAAGATTCACTAAGCTTTCTCTAGTTAATATGGCCCTTGGCATTTCTTAAGTATTCGTCTTGAAAGACTAATCTACTTTACTTTCTGTCTCTCATGTTCTGCTCTCATGTTCTGTTGTCATTTGTTAAGTTTAGTTTTCAGTAAAGTTCCTTGTGATCTCCTATCATAAAGAGCACTGTGGATAGCTCGCTCGCTAATGTACCTTTTTGATCACACCGCAGCCTCTGTGTCAAATCATTGCATTTGTTCTTGTTTGAAAAGAACACCGGTGGACATTTTTGTATAAAGTGTTAGATCCTCCTTTGTTGTCATTGATTGGCATTGCTCTCAGTACTTAAAAATGTGAACTAATTCAAGCAGATTACAACTAAGTATTTCTCACAGTTGGATCCTAGGCGCATTTTCTCATTTTCCTGTATTCCATGGTAATGCCACTCTTCCATTTCACACTGAGTAGTTGCGTGACCCAAGGTCCTTTCCATACCATCACTATTTTCACTCACCAAATCATCAGAGACAGCTTCAAGGTAACCTGTGGCTGTCCTCACCTCTATGAACCTTGAAATGCGTGGGAACTAAGAGCAAAGAACAAGCAGAAAATGTCTAGTGATGCTGTCATCCATCATAAACTCTGGAGTAAATATAAACCTGTTTTCCCCAATTAAGAGAAGAAGGAAATGAATATATATACACAGAGAGAGAGAGAGAGAGAGAGAGAGAGAGAGAGAGAGAGAGAGAAGAGGGAGGGAGGGAGGGAGGGAGGGAGGGAGAGAGAGAGAGATTGCCTACAGAAGGATTTAGAAGATACAACATAGAATAACAGAGGTGAAGAGTCCTTACAGGTCTTCTAGTCTGATCCTGAGCATATCTACATAAGGGGTGTCAAACTCAATTTCATTGAGGGCGGTATCAGGATTGTGTTTGACCTTGGAGGGCTGGGGAAGCCATGGCCATGATGGACGTGGTTATGGTTGGTGTGACATTAGACTCATGTCAGGGGCACCTGTGGTGATCAAGTACTCATGCAGGACATGGACCCTTCCTCATTCTTATTATAGGGAGCATCATCACTTGAGAATTTCAAGAAGAGATTGGACTGCCATTAGTCAGAAATGGTGTAGGGTCTCCCGCTTGGGTGGGGGGGGGTTTGGAGTAGATGACTTACAAGGTCCTTTCCAACTCTGATTATCTGTTATCTGTTGTTATAATCTTCCTTCCTTCCTTCCATCCTTCCTTCCTCCCTCCCTCCTGCCCTCCTCCCTCCTCGCCTTTCTTGCTTTTTCCTTCCTCTTCTTCATTCTCCTTTCTTCTTCCTTCCCTTCTTACCTTATTTGTCCTTCCCTGCTCTATCCCATCTTTCTTCTTTTCTTTTTTCTTTTCTTTTTCCTTTTCCTTTCCTGTCTCCTTCTTGCATGCTGAAATATGAAGGGGGAAACATTTCTCTTTTTTGTTTTTTTCTTTAGTTTAGTTTTGCTAGCTCCCTGCCATTGAAAATGGAGCTCAGGGGGCTGTGTGTACCCCTTGACCCTGTTTTTCTGGCAGAGGTCTGCAGGAAGCTGTTGCAGCTGAAAATGCGGGGCACAGAGGGCTGCACATGCCCCCCCAGCTCCATTTTGCTGGCAGAGGCACTGTTGGCTGATCCTTTGCTGTTTCCAAGCTGGCCCCTGGGGTAGATCTAATCACCCTATGGGCCAGACTCTGGCCCCTGGGCTTTTGGGTTTGAACCACCTGAACCTATACCATTCCAGACAAATGATTGTCCACTCTTCTTCAAAATCTCTACATCTTCTGGAGACAAGTTATTCTACTGATTAATTGTTCTCACTGTCAGGAAATTTCTTCTGGAGTTCTAGGGTTGCTTCTCTCTTTGATTATTTCCACCCATTGTTTCTTGTCTTCGACTCTGGTGCTTTAGAAAACAGGTTGACCCACCTTATTTTGTGGCAGCCCATCAAATATCTGGAGAGTCGGAGAATACTGGACAGAGGACATTTTACGATTTTATTTCCTCTTTCCAAGTCCCATGTTATAACCTACCAAATAAATCCAGAGTTCTCACTCAAGGCACAATGATTGGTCATAAATTAATCTCCCTTTGGACACATTGTGTTCAAGACTAGGATTTCTAAAAAAAAAAAAAAAGACTCCAGTCCTGCAAAAAACATAAAGCAAGAGAAGATGAGGATGACAAACAGCAATCTGGATGGATACAGTTACAGTGGCGATATGTCCACCATTAGAAAGCCTACAGGATTACATTAATATCAATCATGGTGAAAAATTATCCATATGGCTGCTGGGTCAATGCTGACTTGATGGCACATAATCAACCAGTCCAAGTTCCAAGAATTCCTTAGCATTTTTGACTTGAGCAAGGTTTGCTTCCTGTTTATATACAGTAGTATATAACATACCAGGGAAATGCTAGGAAATTCCTTGAAGCTTGCCATTCAGCCAAATCAACCATCAACAGACACATAGAAATAAACCACATTTACACCATTCAAAGGAGACAATAAAAAAAGTCCTTAAGCACTTAGAGTTATATACCGCTTATATAAACCCCAATAAACAGGGATTAATACCAGACAAACAATCCAGCAGACAGCAGCACCTTAATTAAGGAACTACCAAGAAGAAAACCACACCTCCACTATCATTTGGCAGGCCAAACTACTGTATATAAACAGGGAACACTAGCACTAATTATATTATCTAATTGGGTAATGAAACTTTGGCAAGTTCGGGAAGTACCAAGGACTCCGCAGTACATTGTCATTACAATGAGTTTCCACAATGGCCAAACTTGGCTTTGAACCAACTCCTTGGATTGGTTCAAAGTCGCCCAGCTGGCTTTCATGCCTAAACAGGGAATACAACTTAGTCTGCTGATGATTGGTCACCCAGCTGGCCTTTATGCTTAAGGCAGGATTAAAGCTCATTGTCTCCCAGTTTCTAGCATCGTGCCTTAACTATTACACAAAACTTAGTATTATAAGCAATAACTTTCCACAAATTCTGTCACAAGTATTTTATAGATAGAGCTATTTTTCAGCTGGAGAAATGATATATGTTGGTGGAAGGAGGGAAATAGAAGGAAAGGAATCCTTCATTGCCAAGACTACACTTGAGTGACACTTAATAGTTCAGTCAAATATGTATATTGATTTAACTGAAAATGCCCAGAAGCTGAACAATCTAAGTGATAAAGCTCACACATCATTAAAAGTGAAAATTGATTATTGGACATGTAGCCAATGAAGTTATTCATTGTACAGTCGAGGTGAAAATTGGCAATCTAAGTATGGGTACCCTTAAGGCAGTAACCAAAATGCACACAGAAAAAGTATATTAGTGTCACTGAGTTGCAACTACTAGTTGCTGGATAGCGCCAGTCTAGAACATTTAAGCAGAGAGCAATGTAGACAAATAGCATGACATCGAGAATATGCTGCCTTTGAGGTAGACTCTTGGGAAAGTTGTTGAATTATTTAGAATTGATGGGGCCTAGAAAGTCATATCTGTTTTGCAGAGGTAACACTGAAATTGCAACTTAACTGGAAAGTGGAAGAACCAGGAATTGAAAGATCCTTCCACAGGTGACCATCTCATACAGATAGTCCTCAGCTTATGATCACAATTGAGTCCAACACTTCCATTGCTAAGCAAGATAATTGTTGAATTGTGCCTCATTTTACCAGCTTTTTTTGCTGCAGTTGTTCAGTGAATTACTGCAGTGAATTACTGCAATTACTTAAGTGAATCATGTGGTTGTTAAGTGAACTTGGCTTCTCCCAATTATTTTGCTTGTCAGAAGCCAGTTGGGAAGGTTACAAAAAGGAGATCATATGACCCCAGGATGCTGCAACCATCATAAATACATTCCAGTTTCCAGTGCTACTGGTTCTCCAGAACTGGTCAGAACCTGCTGAATACCACCTCTGGTGTAGATGCGTGCAGGGACATCTGCCAAAATGGCTAAAAAACCATCAAAACGGCAGCCAAAATCATATAATAGGAGAACCACTTTTTTCAAGTAATATTTTTGACCCTTTCTTTGGAGACCTTTGTGGAATATCAAGATACAAATGAAAAAGGGTGGAGTTTTTAGTATAATACAATTTGTTCCCTCATGGTTGCCCAAAGCATGAATGTATAGGAATGCTTCTATTTCTTGCACTGATGGTCATCTTTTCTTGTTACTTTTTTATTATTTCATTTCATTTCATTTCATTTCTTTTATTATTTTGTTTTATTTCTTATTATTTTATTTTATTATTTTAATTTAATTCTATTATTTTATTTTATTTATTATTTGTTTTTGTTTTAAAAAGTGGATTTGTTTAACAATCGTGTCACTAACCTAAGTGCAGTGATTCAGTTAACATCTGAAGCAAGAAAGGTCACAAAATGAGTAAAAGCTTACTTAACAACTGTCTGTCAGAACTTTTGAGTCCCAATGGTGTCCATAAGGTGAGGACTACCTGTACTGTCCTCTACCTTTCTAAAAAGTAAACACTCACAATGTCTGTAACTAAAACACATCCATCTTCTTTACCTCAGCTTCCTTTTAATTGGGCTAATGGGTATGGCCTCTTGGAGAAAAATGGAGAGGTTCAATAGTATTTCTGCTGTTTTGATGTATACCTTGGCTAGCTCTCAAGTATTAGAAGATTAAGGTTCTGTCCCATTAAAATGAGGGATTATGTGCAGCACAGCTTCACTTGAAAATGGAGATGTGAAAATTGAATGTCTTCTTCTGGAGTTGAGGAATTCTACATTTCTAAACCCTCATGAATATAGATAAGCTGATTTTGGAACGGTGCTATTAATAATTTCCTCCAATTTAACTAGTTTAGAGTCAGACTAACTGACTCTAATGTACGATCCTATTTTTCCTCTTAACTAAAAAAAAAAAGGGAGCAGAGAAACCACCAACAAGGGTGTTCAATTCATCCCATTTCCAAGAGGTAGAGAAAGAAGATTTGTTTCTGATGGTTTGCTTTTTCCATTTCAGTTAAATTGTAAGATTCTGTCTCCCATGGACCCTCTCCCCCCATTTTTTTTTTCTATGGGTTGTGGTGTAAAATATTTTGAGATAGAATTTGTAATCATAAAGAATAATAGATTAAAAAAATTCTAAACTTTTTGAAGTTTAAAATCCAATGCTGTTTGATTTGCTGTGTCTTTATAGTTGCTTTTTCTGACAATTCTATATTTTTCTTTCCCGGTACCGGGCTGTGACCAGATGGTTCTTTTTAAATAAATAAATTCATCGAGCAGAATTGGGACTGTGCTCTTTTCTTACTCTTGTTGCTACCTTTTGAGTTTTGCAAATATAATCTCTATGTTATCCCTTGTCTCTAATTAGAACAATCTCAAAAAGTTAAATCCAAGATAACAACACCGGCCGTACATATTATTATGTTAATACATCTCTGTCTCCTCCATCTCCATCTCCATATTTATCTCCATCTCCATTATCTATCTCAATTTCCATGATATATCTTCATCCCCATCATCTATCTCCATCCATCATCTCTCTCCACCTCCATCATGTCTCCACCTCCATCATATATCCCCATCTCCATCTCTATCTATCTCCATCTCTATCTAACTCCACCTCCATCATCTCTCTCTACTTCCATCATGTCTCCATCTCCATCATATATCCACATCCCCATCTCTATCTATTACCATCTCCATCATCCATCTCCATCATCTATCTCCATCTCCATTTTTAATCTCCATCTCCATGATGTGTTTCCTTTTCAAATAAGCAACTTCAGAAGAGCCCAGTGCCTGCAGAAGCAAGTGCTAAGCTCCAAATTTATTTGAGTAGTGGGTCCCCCTCAGACCAAACTGAAACAACAACAACAAAAAAAAAACACAGTTTTGATAAAACAGGAACATTTTTCAGTGGGCATCTTTCAGTGGGGAAGAAATTCAAAAGACCGATACATTTCTACTCAGCTTAATTTTTATTACTACCTGAATCATTTTGAAAGGAAGGAAGAAAGGACAGAAGAAAGAAAGGAGGGATGAAGGAAATAAAAAAGGAAGAAGGAAGGGAGAAGGATGGAAGGAAAGAAAGAGGAAAGAAGGGAGGGAGAGAGAGGATGAAGGAAGGAAGGAAAGAAGGAAGGAAGAAAGGACAGAGGGAGGGAGGAAAGAAGAGAGGGAGGGCAGGACAGAGGAAGGAGGAAGGAAGAAAGGAAAGAAGGGAGAATGAAGGGAGAGACGGAGGGATGAAGAAGGGAGGGAGGGAGGAAGGGATGGAAGGTAGGAGACAGGTAGATGATTTCAGATTCCCAGCATCCTTTTCTTCAGTTTCTACTTGGTACAGTCTTGTCGCCCTACCCAAATTTCCTCCCAAACTTATATGAGCTGCTTCTGAACTCAAACTAAAGAAAGACTCACAAGGAGGTGCTTTGTATGGGAGCTGGCAATTGCAAGCGGGGGCTGGTTGATCTAGCTTCTGCAATTTGCACCATCTCAGTAGCATGAGAAAAGACTCTTGCCAGCATACAAAAAATGATGGCAGCCTCCACGTAGCCTCTGTGTAGAGACACTCTCCATAGGAGCCCCGTCTGGCTAGGAGCCTAGCTGTCTGAACAGTGTGGCAGCTATCTTTCATCTCCCAGTTGGAGGACTCTATTAAAAACTGACCTTAAGAAATTCAGCTGAACTATAAACACCTAATATAGGCTAACTATTCGTGTTGAGAAGAAACTTTATTTGCTAATGAACAATGTTAAATATATCCTCGGAATAGGCTGGCTCAGAATGCATAGAAATTTGTTCAAGCTGTAAAACGGCTTTGCAGTTAACATGGATGTAATCTGTAGGCTGACATAACCAACATGCAAACATACATTTTCTATAAACAGATCACAACTCATATTGGTTGCCAATATGAGTTACAAAAAAGATGATGAGACTCTAGAAAGAACACAGAGAAAACAACAAAGATGATCAGAGGGCTGGAGGATAAAACATAGGATGAACAGTTGCAGGATTAGGTAAGTCTAGTATAGTGAAAAGAAGGACTAGGGATGACATGATAGTGGTCTTCCAAAATCTGAGGGGCTGCCACAAAGAAGGGGTGTGTGTGTCAATCTATTTTCCAAATCACCTAAAGGCCAGATATGAAGCAATGGGTGGAAACTAATCAAAGAGAGAACCAACCAAAAACCAAGGAGAAATTTCCTGAGAGTTAGAAAAATTAATCAGCGGAACAACTTAGGTTCAGAAGTTGTGGATGCTCCATCACTGGAGACTTTTAAGAAGAGATTGAACAACGATTTGTCTGAAATGGTATAGGGTTTCCTGCTGGAGCAGGGGGTTGGACTAGAAGACCTCCAAGGTCCCTTCTAACTCCATTATTCTGTTATTCTGGTCCCAATGCATATTGGCTGGAAGGAGTGTACTGAAGCTAAGTAAGACAGTCCTTGGTAAGAGGTCCATGGGGGGAGAGGGTAATAAAAAAACTCAAAGTAATGGCCAGTCAGCCCTATGAGTTAGACTAGATTAAGAAACCAATGCCATGAAGATCCAGAACTACTTTTGTTGCAAGTCTGAATCTGAGGAGGAAGACAAACAGCTGACAGGGAGTGGGAGTGTGGCTCCATTGGCTGTGTAGGAAACTGGGGAAGGGCAAAGTCCGGCTGGGCAGAGCAGGGAAAGATAGAATAAGGGAGAGGGAGTTCAGCGGAAGATCCAGCCCCACCCCTTCTTCATCCTAGGGCATTCAGGGAGGAACAGAGAAGAGAGCAACATGGGTTGCATGGCTTATGGGGGAGAAAAGAGCCCTGATTCCCTTCATTAGCCACATCTGGGAATTAGAGTTTAAAAGAGATGCAAGCTGAGTGCAGTGTCTGCTGGGAACAAATGTGAGTTTATTTTGTGTTGACTTTGGTTATTTGTGTTCCTGGCATCCCCCCAACTGGGTTGAATTACTGCCGTTCCTTCACATCTGGAATTCCTCTCTTGTCCTGCCAGACTAATTATCTCATCTTGCCTTGATTGGACTTATAGTTACCAATGTTTGTACTTGAATCTCTGCAGTCAAAGGCTGTTCCTGGAAGAGTTTTTCTCCAGCCAGAAAGTAACCAGGACATTGGGGACAAAGTTGGAGATAATAAAGGGATTCCTACTTATTATTTGACTGAATTGCCTTTGTGCCCTGCCCCGGGTCATCACACACATTCTGAGATTTGAGACACATAGGGATGACTTTTTCTCATAGCTACAGGAGAAAAATTATTTAGCAAACCACAAAATGCAGTTCAGTGGTGAAAAATGTAAGGTTTGTACTGAGGAAGGAAAAACCAGTTTCACAGATTCCCAATTTGTTCACCATTTACCATCAAAATAATTTTCATTTCCGCGTCTTTCTGAAATTTCTCAATGTTTGTACAAAGGCCAAATATTTACAAACATGTCTATATTCAGCCATGAGATTCAAACACCTTTTTTTTTTTATAATCAACCCAAGGCATTTTTAAGAGGGTTTTCTTCTATTGGCAATTTTTTAGTATCATTTTATCAATCAGCAGTTGAACTTTTCTTCCTCATAAATTTCAGCAGTTTCTTTTTTGTTCAGGTGGATACAATGAATTTTTGAATATAAACTTGAAATCATATTTGCTAATACAAGGTAGTCCTCGACTTATGTCCAGAATTCAGCCCAAATTTTCCACTGCTAAGTGAGACAGTTGAGTGAATTTTGTCCCATTTCATGACCTTTCTTACCACAGTTGTTAAGTGAATCACTGCAGATCTTAAATTAATGACTCAGTGGTTAAGTGAATTTGGATTTCCCATTAACTTTACTTGTCAGAAAGTCACAAAAGTTGATCACATGACCCTGGGACACTGCAACTGTCATAAGTACATGCCAATTGTCAAGAGTCTAAATGGTGATCACATGATCATGGAGATGCTGCTACAGTTGTGTGAAAAATGGTCATAACTCCTTTTTTCAGTGCCCTTGTAACTTTGACCAGTTACTAAATGAATGGTTGTAAGTTAAGGACTGTCTGTATACCAGTTTGGAATCTGAACTTTATTTGCAAGCAAGTAATTGATCTCTGAGAGCCAGTTTGATGTGCAGTAGTGATGAAGGCATCAGTCTAGAGACGGTATCTCAATTTAGGAACAAAGTCAGTTGGATAAACTTGAGCCAGTCATTTACTCTCAGCCCCAAGAAGGAAGCAATGGCAAACCATTTCTGAACTCTTTCCAAGAAAACTGCAGGAACTTGTCCAAGCAGTTTTTTATTCAAGAATCAGACATGATTTAACAAAATAATAATATAAAAAGCTAAAAAAAAATCCCAAAAGAGAATTCAACAAATCCTAAGAATAACAAATCTCTGTAAAAACCCGTCTAAAAGCTATAAAACAACTTAAAAGCTTCTTAACTAAGTTCTCATGTCTTACTTCAAAATTCCTCATTTATTATGCTCAAAGATGTATTGCAAAAAAATATTTTATATTTTGTTTTGGTTTTTTTACCCCAGAGTTGCTTTTCTGGTGAGAGGGATGGCAAATTAATTTAAAACATATTAATAATAACAGCAGGGAAGCGGTGGCTCAGTGGCTAAGACGCTGAGCTTGTCGATCAGAAAGGTTGGCAGTTCGGCGGTTCGAATTCCTAGTGCGGCATAACAGAGTGAGCTCCCGTTACTCGTCCCAGCTTCTGCCAACCTAGCAGCTTGAAAGCATGTAAAAATCCAAGTAGAAAAATTAAGGACCACCTCGGTGGGAAGGTAACAGTGTTTCGTGCACCATCGGCGTTTCGTCATGCCGGCCACATGATCATGGAATTGTCATCAGACAGCGCTGGCTCTTCGGCTTAGAAATGGAGATGAGCACTGCCCCCTAGAGTTGGGAATGACTAACACATATATGCGAGGGGAAACTTTACCTTTACCTTTAATAATAACAGCAGAAAAGAAGAGAAAGGACTGGAGAAGATAACAAACTACAAAGAGAAAAAGAATACTGTCGAGAAAGAAAGCAAAGGTAGTATCAATAGCAATGGGTGCCTTGGGTGTAATCCCAAAACATCTGGAACTTAACTATGGGCATTGACAAATTCACCATCAGTCAATTGCAAAAGACAGCTTAACTCAGAACATCTTGTGTCCTGCAATGATATCTATAAGACCTTCAAACATTCACATCTGCCTATCCCAGGTCCTTGGAAGGACTCTACAGATGACAAAAATTCCAAATCCAGTCTAAATTGACTTGTGATGAACCATAATATCCTCTATTTTTCACCAAATGTACCAGCAATATGCAGTATCCTCAAATGTTACTTGGGGTTCCACATCTTAGCAAATCCCTGACTTAGTCATTTCCTCTTGCTTGGGGAGACTGAGTTTCAGAACACACCATTTTGTTTCTTTTCCAACACACCTCATATTTGTGGTGGTTTGTAGAAAGTTAGCACCCACCCCTCTCCTAGAAGAATGAAATATTTTGAGAAATATTAAAAAGGCAGAATATTATANTGGTCCCATGGGAGTTTGACAACAGCCAATAGAATACATGTTCTTGCACAGGAACAGGAAGCTCAAGTGCAAAGCCCAAGAGAAGCTATAAATACCCCCAACTCTCAACTTCATGTGGTCAGCTGCACCAGAACCATGTGCTTGGTGGTTCTGCTTCATCATTAAACCATCTTTCCAGTCAGCCTCCATGTTTCCAGTGTCTTTCTCCCAGCTTGGAACTGAACCAGATGGATATTTCTTTCAACAGGTTCACAGAAGAGCTATCATATCTGTGTTGCAGAAATACAGGTGGCCTCTCGATGGCAGCAAGGATGAGAACATTATCTTATTGACTTCAACCCAAATACAATAACTTTATTGTGCCTCACACACCATTTAGGGAAATAAGAGATTATAATTGTCTTTCCCAAGAAATTCTAATCTGGTTTTTGACTTTTTTTTTTGCTTAAAACCTTATAAAACTATTGAATTCTGCCTAAAGACACAATGCTAGTTCTAGAGATTTAGACTTGTTGCTAAAAAATCATACTGCATGAAAAATATGACAAAACAAATTATCTAGAGAAGAGTGAATGTATTAATAAACAGTTCTTATGTTTATTTTTCTCTTATATCTTTTCTAACTCAGACATTTGGCAATTTTTAACATTATGATTAATTAGAAAGTGAAATCCAAAAAGCTTATTCATTTTAGAAATAATCTTTTCTTTTTCTTTACAGATTTTGGTCACTATTCTTTTGAATCATTCTATTCTTCCTCCTGAAGAGATTTCAAGTCTTAGCCTCTTAATTTGAGCTCATTTAAATGCATTTAACTGTTTGAATTCATGATAATTATGAATACAATTAAGCTTAGTAGGCCTAATGAGTAATAAAAAAGGCTTTTTTGTTCTGACAAAGCATAACTTTTGTAAAGAGAAAAATAACAGTGAATAAGCACTGAATGTGATGAAACTGTAAGTGAACATAGTCACATAAAGGAAGAAATATATGAATAAATGTAACTGTATTCCCATGTAGTATTTTCAGGAATAGAGATAACACCCCCTCAAATTAAGTTTTAAACAATTAACTAAATGTTTTGAACAGACTTAAGAAAGGTGTGAGGGATAATTTTGTAAGGCAACTAAAATGAGAAAGATATTATAAGAATTGTCAATATTCCTAAAAAGTTAAAAATATTGATTTTTATCTATTCAGTTGGAACTTCCCAGAATTGTTAGGAGTTAAGCATAATTTATTTTATTTTAATTTATTTATATCCCACTTTATAATTTTTGTAAGTTAACTCATGGGACTAAAGTTATTTAATATTCCTTCCTCCTCTTATGTTCCCCACAACAACAACCCTATGAGGTGGGTTGGGCTGAGAGAGAATGACTGACCCAAAGTCATCCAGCTGGCTTTCATGCCTAAAGGCCCGGTCCCACTGGCTGACGGACGCAAAACGTATGCATAAAGGACACAGCGGACGAGCAAAATTTTGGGGGTGGCTCATACCATTGTCATCCGCTCCAAACAGTTGCTGAAACATTTTGCGATTAAATAGAACGGAAAAGACAGAAAAAGAATGAGTGCGGTGTATTGTTAATGGCGATGTTAAAGCGGGATCGTTCATATGGAAGCCTCAGTGAAGACTGGAAGCGATTGAACCTCGGAAGGGGGTTCCGGGGGAAGACATTGCAAAGCGGACTCATAGCGGATTAAGACAGGAATGCATCACGTTGCTAAAGTAACAGAAAGGGGATGTCCGCCGCGATGTTAGATCAATGAACCGTACACTAGCAACATCTTTCCCCGTAAGTTAGCTACTGGCACATCCTTTCTATTTTCCAGTGCTACTAAGCGTGTGATCCTTGTTGACCTTTTTGTTTTCCTCCGCGTTGTACCGGTTTTCAGCGCAGCGGATGTAGATTGCGAGGATGCCATAGAGGATGCAGACGAGGAATACAGCGGGACGTTTAACGGATGATAAATGGAGCACTAGAAGACGTTTGTTTGCTCGATTTGTCGTGGATTTACATCGTACACAGCGGAAAGTTCATCCGTTCACAAACGTTTTGTGCAGGCTCCAAAACTTGCATTGACGCGGATGAAATCGCAAGTGGAGGGATGCTCGAGGGATTAGAGCGTATGAAACACATATGCAGTGAGTACACAACGGATGCATAGCGTTTTCCAACGGATGGCAAGCTTTTTTTCGCATTTTACATCCTCTTTGCATCCGTAAGTGCAGTGGGACCTGGCCTTAAGGCAGGACTAGAACTCTCAATATCCCAGTGATTGGTCCAAAGTTATCCAGCCAACTTTCATGCCTAAAACGGGATTAGAGTACAGCCATCTACAGTGAGATAAATGTAACAAATAAATCAAATAAATGAACTTAAAGTCTCCCAGTTTCTAATCTAATTCCTTTTAATTTTAATTTTATATTTTATTTTATTATTTTAATTTAATAGGAGGAGAGATTCAACCTAGAAATAAGGAAAAATTTTCTGATAGTGAGAACAATCAACCAATGGAACAGCTTGCCTTTGGAAGTTGTGGGAGCTTCATCACTGGAGGTTTTCAAGAAGAGACTGGACTGCCATCTGTCANAGCTTGCCTTTGGAAGTTGTGGGAGCTTCATCACTGGAGGTTTTCAAGAAGAGACTGGACTGCCATCTGTCAAAAATGGTGCAGGGTCTCTTACTGGGGAGGGGGCTTGGACTAGATGATCTACAAGATCCCTTCCAACTTGTAAATCTGTAAAGTTTCCTTCCTTTGCAGCTTTTCCTAATGCATAGGGCCTGTTCAAGGCTCAGAAAAGCTTCCTATAGAGAATTTTATTCTTACAAAAACTGTATGTGCTTGAAACAAGGACTGAAATAAAGAGAATATAGTAACTCCCAGCGGCCATAAAAAACAGTCCAGCTACAGAAGCTCATTTTTCAGCCTCATCTTATAGACTCTTGATATACAACACATTCCTGTTTAAAAAAAATATTATTTCTTGGAAAGCTGCCCCCTGGGAGTGAAAAGTGCTCTATAATTGTTTGGCACACCTGTTTCCAAAAACCTCAGTGAAAAACTATTTAGTTTTCTCTGGTGAGAAGACTATACTACAAGTCCTGTTCAGACTTTTGACTACTGGCCAAGCAAAACATTGTTTGTATAAACCCAAGCACTATGGACTCTATTCAAACACTGAAAACATGTGTGTGGGGTGGTAGTTGGTGGGTGGGGGGAGAGAAATCTCTATATGAATTTTAACTGGGAACTGGAGCATTTTAAAGATTTTCCAGTTTGGGATGAACATTAGAGCTTTGTTAAGCAACTGTTGAATGAGCACAGCTCTGTTATACATTGACCTGGCTTTCAATAGCAACAGTGAAAACCCTGGGCCACTGGGGATCAGATAGCCATCACAAAAAGTGGAAGTCAAGAAGTAGACAGCAGGCCCACTTTCAAAAAGTGGCCCCAGTGTTCCTGAGTTTGTGTCATATCTCCTTCTGTATGTCGCCATCAAGCTGAGCTTGCCTTCCCACATGGCCACTCCCACTCTCCATTCTTCCATTCCAGGCCCAGATGTTCCTATTCCAGTTTATTCCCCCTCTCATATCTACAGCAACTCAATCTCCTTCCAACCACCTACCTTGTCCCACCAAGAATCCAACCACCAGCAAGTGCAATTGTCAATGGCATTTGGCCATCTTGGCAGGGTGGGGGTTCCAAGCCCAATGAATTAGAGTAGGGGTCTTCAAACTTGAAAGCTTTAAGACTTATGGACTTCAACCTCCATAATTTCTCCTCCAGTCATATTAGCTCAGGAATTCTGGGAGTTGAAGTCCACAAGTCTTAAACTTGCCAAGTTTGAAGACTCTTGGATTAGAGACTGCTCAGGTCCTGGCCTCCACCCCAACACAGACTCTTAGTGATGAAAAGGTGAGAACAATTCAACTTTCTGGAATCTCTAACACCCAGGAAGCTTGGACAGCTAGATCCACTCCGCTGAGTGGTTGCTTCAAATAAAATGGAGAGTCAAGCTATGGCTTTGGCAACTCCCAAAGGGCCTGTTGTAGACAGCACTGCGATGAATCTGAGTGCATTCCAGTGCATGGATCCAAAGGTCTGTGATGAGTGCCTCAGTGAGGGAGATGGATGGTTAAGAAGTTTGATAAATAAATAAGAAAGAAGGTCATAAATGGAGCAATTGTTAAGTAAGGATAGATAATTTGTTGGCTTCAGGCTGGAGATAGTTTCATATCATTCAAACAATGAGGCTGTTTTGGTGCACAGTGGTTGGGTTCCATACCTAACTCCTAATTGAATGTAAGTCTAGAATGAAAATGTACACAAAATATTTATATCAAAATAAAGCTATTAGTTGGAACAGGGTCTAGGGCAACTTGCTGCCAACTTGCCACAGCCAACTCACCCTAGCCAACTTGTCAGGGAAATGATTTAAGAGCTGACCAACTGCTACAGTGATGTAATGCTAGGAATGAGTTGGCAAGGTTTTTGGGCTCATATCACTTTAAGAGCCTGTAATAAGAAGAGGCCGTGTTGGGGTATATTTCTCTCCCTGTATGTGCTTCTGTGCTGTTTGTTTGAGGTCTGACTAAAGTACGTGTCTGTATATATTCTTTGTAGATAAAACCATTATTTAAATACAAACCTCTGTTTACTGAATTTGCTCCTGGGTTGTCTCACATAGTCACACTGTGTGCACTCTGACACAACTCACTGTGGCCAACTTGCCACACCAACTTGCCAAGGGACAATGCACTGCAGGACAATTCAACACTGTATTAATTGTTTCATTCAGGTACCTTTATTATTAGTGACCATGTTTTTGTGGAAATTATTGTAACTCTTGTATTTCTGGATTGACTTAATTTTGTTATTATTGGCCATGGTTCTGTCAAAGTTAATTTCACTTTTGTATTTGTTAAATTGTCCTGCGGCAAGTTGGCTACGGCGAGTTGTCCCATTCTAGTTGGAGGAATAAATGTTTTGACAACTAAAAGTAGTTTGATTCCTAGTTTGATCTTATTTTAGAATGTATTTCTGTCTAATCAGAATTTTTTCTTCTGTTATTCTGCTTCTGATTATATTTTCAGGCTATTTGCTTTTTAAAAGAAAGATTATCAGATGCGAGAAGACAGTCTGTTATACAACAGAGTGTAAATAGCAAAAATAAATGAAAAGCACAATATTCTTCATAGTATAACAGTTCAGTCTGGGCAAGCCAACATTTCCCCCTCTTCTAAGGGTTCTCATTACCCTTACTGGAGTTTGAAAATGCCTTTCTAATTATTCTGTATTCAAGAAGTAGCCTTTATCTCATCCCTGAGTTACAGATGAAGTTACTTAATTTCCTATTTATTTGATCCCAGGTTAAGGTGTCATTTTTTCTGCCTGTAAGTCTTGCTCTGTGCATGATTTGTGGCACTTTGGTGGGTGACTAAGGTAACAGGAGGGAAGGGCTGGGATCTGCTGAAGTCCAATTGGCTCTTTGTGCTATTGTGAGCAACTTTCCTCATGACTCTGGTAATTTTCTTGCTTGAGCAGCAGGTTGGGCTATAACAGTGATGGCAAATCTTTTCAGCACCGAGTGCCCAAACCAGAACACATGTGCATGTGCGGGTGCCAGAGTGCCACATACATGCTTGTTTTTTGGCCATTTTCAAAACCTTTTGGGGCTATTTTCAGGGTGTTTTTTGGGTTATTTTTGGCCCAGAAATGGCCTAAAAATGGCTCTGAAAAATGGCCTGAAAAAAGTCTGATGAACAGTCTGAAAAAGGCTCGAAAACGGCCTGAAAACGGCCTGTGTTTTGGGCTATTTTCCATTACTCTGGTGCCTGCAAAGACCAGTTGGCTGGCATGCCAGAAACCAGAAGAGCAGCTGGCGGTGGTGTGCGTGCCCACAGAGAGGGCTCTGCGTGCCACCTCTGGCACGCATGCCATAGGTTCGCCATCACAGGGCTATAAGATCTCTGAGGTTTCTTCCAACTCTCATTTTATGTTCTATGTTGTTTGCACAGTCATTTTGGCACTGGGCACCTATGCACTTCAAAAAGAACCACATTGGTTCTTGGTCTAAGTGGGTCCCACAGCCTTGCACTAGATCAAGGGTCTTCAAACATGGCAAGTTTAACATTTGTGGACTTCAACTCCCAGAATTCCTGAACTAACATGACTGGAGGAGGAATTCTGGGAATTGAAGTCCTCAAGTCTTAAAGCTGTCAAGTTTGAAGATCCCTGAACTAGATCCCCAGACGTGCATTAAAAATTTGTGATTGATAGGCAGTGATGATGCAGAATGGTACTGCCTGTCTTGGTTCTTGGGTAACTTCCATCATCTGACTTCTGTAAATCAAGCATTGGATCCTTGGGATGGGTAGAAGATTCCAGGTAAAACAATAGAAGATCTTGTCTTCTGCTTTATCGCAAAGCCCTCATCCATTTGCTGCCTGATCCACTGGGGTGTTGCAACTAAACTTTACAAGGGAGCTCCCATGAACTCATGCCAATAAATCAGGATCTCCTGCTTTATCAGGGATCCCCTCCTCTCCATTTCACTGATTAGGATTTAAAGATGGTTAAATTCTTGGGTCTAGCCATTCAACAAAGCTCCCATCTTCCTCCAATCCTACCCATGCTGAAGACTAGAATGAGTAGTTCAAGTTTTTCTTGCTGAAAGGACCTCCATCAATCCCTTTTTTGAAATTTGTCCCATATTAAATTTGAGCACATCCATCTGACTTGTTATAGAGGCAGATACAAGTTAATTGTCATAATGGGGTATATGTACGCTTCTGGGCTACCTCCCAGAATGGGTGATGTCCCATTGAATTGGCTTTCTGAGTGACTTACCTCTATACCAAAGAGTGAATCATCTGATCCATGGTGGCACAGTGGTTAGAATGCAGTATTGCAGGCTAATTCTACCCACTGCCAGCAGTTCAATCCTGGCAAGTTCAAGGTTGACTCAGCCTTCCATCCTTCTGAGGTGGGTAAAATGATTGTTAGGGGCAATATGCTGACTGTAAACTGCTTTGAGAGGGCTGTAAAGCACTGTGAAGAGGTATATAAGTCTAAATGCTATTGCTAATTAGATAAGGCTGTATGTCTTCTAGGGGAGATGATGACTCAGTGGTTAAAAAATGCTGAGCCTGTTAGCTAGACAGCCCAGGTTTGAGACCCAAGCGTCACACAATGGGGTGAGTTCCTGAGCTTGCCCCACCTACCAGTTTCCAAAATGTGAGTAGATGAATAGGTATCACTTTGGTGGAAATATGACTTTCTCTGCATATCGGCATATAGCAGGGGTCTTCAAATTTGGCAACTTTAAAACTTGTGGACTTCAACTCCCAGAATTCCTCAATCAGCATGGCTGGCTGAGGAATTCTAGGTTAAAGTCCACAAGTCTTAAAGCTGTCCAGTTTGGAGACCCATAGTATGTAGTCATGCTGGTCACATGACCACACAAGTGTCTTCGGACAATGCTGACTTCATTGGCTAAGAAATGGAGATGAGCACTGCTCCCTAAATTTGGAAATGACGGGGCAAGGGGAACTTTTATCTTTTTCATGTACTTCCTGCCATGTTGGGAGTCCTCTGTTAAAAAAAGGAAACCTCAGCTGTTTTAGATGTTGGGTCTGTTTCAGCAGGTTCTGACCAGTTCTGGAGAACTGGTAGAGGAAATTTTGAGTAGTTTGGAGAACTGGCAAATACCACCTCTGACTGGAGATTTTACAATATCCTTCCCTGCCACACCTACCAACCCACCCCCACAGAACCAGTAGTCTGGTTTGTTCATTTATGACCATAACATCAAACTGCGATATGAATGTCTTTCTGGGCTTGACTGTGGCTGTGGACCTCAGGACAAACTAGTCTGGAAGTATTTCATGAGAAGAGTACTACACTACTCTGCTCACAACAGTATACCTTATATCACCAGGCTTGAAATTTTGGGCTTGGACAACTTTGAACTATGCCGCCTACAGTTGGACTTTAGTGTAGTACACAAAATTATCTGCTACAAGGTCCTACCAGTCAATGACTACTTCAGCTTCAACCATAACAATGCAAAAGCATACAACAGATACAAACTCAAGGTAAACCATTTCAAACTTGATTGCAGAAAGTACGACTTCAGCAACAGTGGTCAATGTTTTGAATACACTACCTGTCTCTGTTACATCCTCTAACCCTCACTCCTTTAATCTTAAACTATCCACTGTTGACCTCACCCCGTTCCTAAGAGGTCTGTAAGGGGCATGCATAAGTGTACAATCATGCCTACTGTTCCTGTCCTAACGTCCCCATTTATTTGTACCTATTTCCTGTATTTTTACTTGTGTTTATACTTATACCTATTAGCTTGTAAGCGATTGAGAAATCAAACAAATAAATAAATAAAATGAAATAAAAATAAGTATGTCAAACTATTGGGGAGGAGCTGAAACAAAGCTGAGCTGTAGGCACTATGAACATAGTTGCTAGAGGTGAAATCCAAACACATGCAGGGAAAAAGTGAGTTTAGAAGCACTTGGGAAACAGCTGGGTTTGATGACTAACGCAATTGGATGCCATGAGGAACAAATTAAACAAGTGACTGCAGCCCAAACTGCTCCTGTGACAGACACTTTAATCAGGAAGTCAAAGGCTGATTGACAAGATGAAAAGCTAGATGACATGAAAAATGGAAACAGAAGGATCAACACAAGAAAAGGGCACCCCAGGTCAGCAGGCTGACAAAAATAATCAAGTATAACAGGCCATAATCCAATCTTTGAAGGTTTGGCAAAAGGCTAGTTATGAGAGTAGCAGCCAAAAGGAAAAGAGCAGTCATTTTAGAGCAAGAAGACAGATTTCTGGGACTTACAGACACGTGTGAGTAAACCAATCTCCCCTTCATTTTGAAAAGAGAGGTGGAAAAGGGCTCCTGGTGAATTTCAGGGGGTGATGTATAAATGTGCCATTTTTTCTGTATACATACAACCAAGCTACACACATAAACACAATCAATTTATGAGAATCAAAACCATTAAAACATTGGAAAAGGCACAACTGATGATCAGCGTAACTTTTTTTTAAAAAAAGAACCCACCCACTGAATATTGTAATTTGTTTGATTTCCGTTGGGGTTGCAACTGAGTTGTTCTGTAGCCCACAAAATACAGATACTGATACAGAGTTGGAAGGGACCTTATAGGTCATCTAGTCCGACCCCCCGCCCAAGCAGGAGACCCTACACCATTTCTGACAGATGGCAGTCCAATCTCATCTTGAAAGTCTCCAGTGATGAAACTCCCACAAGTTCTGAAGGCAACTCCTGTTCCATAGGTTGATAGTTCTAACTGTCAGAAAAATTCTCCTTATTTTCTGGTTGAATCTCTCCTTGTTCAGTTTCCATCCATTATTCCTTGTCTGGCCTTCGGGTGCCTTGGAAAATTGCTTGACCCCCTCCTCTCCATGGCAGCCCCTCAAATATTGCAACACCGCTATCACGTCTCCCTTGGTCCTTCTCTTCACTAGATTAGCCATGCCCATATAGTCCTTGACTTACAATGATTCATTGAGTGCAGTGGTGGAATTCAATTTTTTTTTACTACCAGTTCTGTGGACATGGTGGGCGTGGCAGGGCAAGGATACTGTAAAATCTTCAATCACAGGTGGTATTAAACGGTTCTCTGAATTACTCAAAATTTCTGCTACTGGTTCTCCAGAACTGGTCAGAACCTGCTGAATACCACCTCTGATTGAGTGACAGTTCGGAGTTACAACAGCATTGCAAAAAGGAACTTATGACTAGCAGCTGACTCATATTTATGACTGTTGCATTATCCCGGGGGGTCATGTGATCACCTTCTCACAAGCAAAAACAGTGGGAAGGTACATTCAATTAAAAACCGTGTTACTCGCTTAACCATTACAGTGATTCACTTAACAAACATGGCAAGAAAGGTCATAAAATGGGGCAAAATTCACCTAACAATTGTAGCCACAGAAATTTTGGGCTCAGTTGTGGTAGGTTGAGCATTTACAGTACAAACTTCCCCTAGCAGCCAGAACAGTTGCAATGTAGAGGCATCTGGTAAAACTGTAATGATGGGGCTTGATCCCAAATATCTATCAATTTGATTGAGCATAAAATCATAAATATTTCTATTTATGTATAGCTGTCAGGGTATGTGTATGCCTAACTGGAAAATAGGTTAAAAAAAGGAAACTGAATTGAACTGAACTCAGCTCTTGATGTCAAGTTCATAAAAATATGACATCCAATTTTATTGGTAAGAGTATGGAAATTGTCATGAACACTTCCCATATTTTTTTTAACTTCCACTTTAGGCTGTATTCCTCAAATTTCCTGGCTGTCACCCCTCCAAACACGAACTAGGCTCCGCCAAGGTGAACTAAACATCACCATCTGTTGCAACAATTGGTGAACTAAATTACAGTATCTCATAATTATTACGCACACATTCTTACATATCCTTTATACATGTGCCTCTGTCTGTGCACAGGTGTGCAAGGGTAATTTTATTAATGCTAATATAATTAAGGAATAGCTCCAATAATAACATAACTATTAATAGTCACATAATGATGAAATTTCAATATAATAATATCATAACTAGCAAAAAACAAATAGGAATTATCAAAATTCTCCACCATTTTGTTCTCTGTGATGCAAAAATTCTCAGAAAGATTGTCAAAATCAGTAGTGAGCTGCTGCTGGTTCGGACCGGTTCAAGTGAACCAGTAGTTCTGGTGGTCAGCTGGCTCTGCCCACTCACCCCGCCCTATTCTGTCCTTTATTTCCTGATTTTTAGCTTATCTCAATCATGTGGCACAGCTGATTTCCCCCACCCCTCGCTGTTCTACTTACCATTGCTGACTTGGAAGGCAAGCAGCTGAGCTTCTAAATGCTCCATTTTCAGTGCTGCACACAAGTGCCTTAAGCATGCATATGATCACCGAACCGGTTGTTAAACTGGATGAAGCCCACCACTGGTCAAAATGGAAGGTGAACAGCAGCGGTGGAGCTGACAAGTAACAATCATTTCAGGAACAGCCTGTAGGGAAATGGGTGGTAGGATCCGAAGATTTCAAAATGGGATAAAGTTGCCCAGGTACTGTAAAACAGAGGTGTCAAACTTGATTTCATTGAGGGCCACATCAGGGTTCTGTTTGACTTCAGGGGGTCAGGGTGGGCGTCACTCATGTTGGGGGTGCTTGTGGTGGCCTGAGCACTCTTCAGTGAAAATGGCCTCACAAGCTCCATTTTTGGCTGTGACAGCCTCCTGAAACCTTCTGCCAGGGAAAAGGAGCTCAGGAGGGCTGCCTACAGCCCTCATGAGTTCCATTTTCAGCTGCTATGGCCTCCTGCAACCTTCTGCCAGCAAAAACGGAGCTTGGGAGTGCCACACATGGTCCTCGCAAGCTCCATTTTTGGCTGCAATGGCCTTCTGAAGCCTTCTGTCAATGAAAGCAGATCTCAGAAGAAAACAGAGCTCTGTTTTTGCTGGCAGAGGCAGCATGGGCCAGTCCTTCACTGTTTCCAGGGCAGCCCCACGGGCCAGATCTAAACACCCAGTGGAGCGGATCTGGCCCCCAGGCCTTGAGTTTGACACCCTTGCTGTAAAACAAGAGAATGCACCTTGAAAAACACGAGGCAGAAGCATCTGCTTAAACATGAGGATATAATGGATGTCAGGATACAGTAGGAGGGATTCCAAGTCTAAATTTTGGATAATGTCATGGCCCAGGACTCAGATGCTGAGTTTGAATTTGAACTTGAAGAAGCTTTTCCAGCAGAACCTGTGGAATATCAGCTTCAGGAGATACAAAGGCAAGAATTACCTGAGCTTAATCAAACACAGGTACCATCTGAATAAGTGGAGCACTCAGACAAGGATGAAATGGGGCTTTCCAGCCTGTGTCGGGCAATCTTGGCATTGATGTTTTGGTGTGATTCGATCTAGGACTTTTTCGATATTTTTGCAGTCTATGGAATGCACAATAGTCATCTTCAGCACCATAGTTCAAAGGCACCCACCCTTCTCTCTGCCTTTTTGAGAGTCTGAGTTTTGCAGCTGTAAGTAGCAATTGGAAAAATTATTGCTAGTGAACTGGAAGCTAGAGAGCAACTGGGTAAAACAAGCCAGCAACAGGTGTGAACCAATGATGTGCATGCTTTCCTCTATCGCAGAGGTGCCAACTTCCCTGCCGAGCCCAACCAAAGTTTGCAGCCACCCATGTGGAAGTTTGCTCACTCCAGATTGGAGCAGTTCAGTCTCTGTACTGCTTTCATTGTCCTGTTGATGAAGACTACCATCAAGTAGGACAGAACCACTGTCCAGACAATAGGGAGTGATCATTGACAAGTAATTAATTTAAAAATAACAATTCTTCAACAGTTCATCAGATGGTAGGGGCTTTGAGCAATAAACTACAGGATGTTGATTCTGGCAACATCATATTAATCAGCGAAGGATGATACATGTGTCAATGACACATGTGAAAATTGGCCTCCTATCTTTCAGTTAATGTGACAAGCTAAAAGTGGACCACAGAAGATGGAAAACCTGGTCTTAAATTCTCACATAAGCAGGGGTGGGATTCCATATAACCGGTATAACAACCGGTTCGGTGGTCATGCGCTCCACGCATGTGTTCCACATTGAAAAAAGCTCTAATACTTACTTTCTACAGGAGTCCCTGTGACTAAAATAGCTGATGCATGGCAGACCAGTCTGCCATGCAAATCAGCTGTGCTCTAAAAAAAGGAAATAAAGCACAGGAAACAGCAGGCCTGGGCAGGCGGGTCCACATGCTTGTCACAGTGAACAGATTCACTGCCCGCTGAGCAAGAGGTTGGCCTGAACTGGTCCGAAACAGTAGAATCCTACCCCTGCATATATGGCTTCTTAGAGTTATTTTAGAATTGAAAATTTAGGATTAACTGGAAGCAAAAAATATGGGAAAGATACACAGTTCCCATCCTGCAGCCTGGTTACAGCTTCCACAGAACTTCATGGCACTATTGAGGAACTTCTTAATTTCAGTGAAAATTCCACCATAATATTTTCTTTCCATCTCCATGGATCACAGGGTGAGATAATCAGTAAAAAGCAATAAAATTATTGTGCAATACTCAAGCTATTTAGAATATCAGGTAAATTAGATAGCATTAGTTACAAGTGACCTGTGTTCTCATATGCTTAACTGAATCAGTTAAAGGCTCAGTGTTAGTATGTGTATAGTTGGTAAATTTGCTTAATTATAATCTTGGTTAGATTTTGTGGCTAGCAGGTTGCTTGATTTTTGGCCGTTTGGTTAGAATTTACTTCAACACGGTGGGCAAATTTAGTGAATATAATAATTTTGTACGCAGTTTAAGTGTATTATATGAATACAAGCTTGATTAATTGATTGAGTGCTGTCAGGTTGGTGCAAATCTTAGTAAGCACAATGCTTTTCTCCGAAACTTAACAATTTACTGTTGTAAATGTGGCCATTTAGGTATCTTTATGGTGCTTTTCTTGTAGTTGCAATTGAATCCATCCACCTTGTTGCTACTCATTCTCTGCTTTCTCTCAACTTTCTAGAAGTCTATTATAGATTTCTCCAGAGAGTTAAGTCTTCACATAACGTGTAAAATTATAATAATTTGAGCCCAATCATTTGTGCCATGAGAGATAACTCTGGATGGGCTTTTTCTATGATCTATTAGTTTAGGTTTTTTTAAAGAAATGTTTCCATAATGTCCTTAGGTGTCTTTTCCAAGATCCAAGTTCAAAAGAGTCAATACTGTATTCTATCCTTCTTCAAAATCCAACTTTTGCTTCCCTAGAAGTCTCAAACTCACGACATCGTCACATGACATATTGAGACTTCACTAAACCAGGTGTGGGCGTGGCCAGCACATGACAAATCTAGCCAGTGGGCCAAGAGTTTGATTGCCTTGACCTAGAGTATCAAAGTATTCTAATCTAGGCATGTCACCACATAGGAGTGTCTTCCCCAAGACCTCCACTGCTTGCTTATAAAAAGTGGTAGTTTGCAGTGTATCAGTGGTGGTATTCAGCAGGTTCTGACCAGTTCTGGAGAACTGGTAGTGGAAATTTTGAGTAGTTCAGAGAACCAGCAAATACCACCTCTGACTAGAGATTTGACAGTATCCTTCCCTTGCCACACTCACCAAAGCATGCCAACAGAACTGGTAGTAAAAAAATTTGAAACCCACCACTGCAGTGTATTCCTTCCTTCCTTCTTTCCTTCCTTCTTTCCTTCCTTCCTTCCTTCCTCCCTCCCTCCCTCAGATATTATCATCAGAGGATGTAAGTTATTCCAGGTAAAGCTGTCTTTCGCAATTGACTGATGTTGAATTTGTCAATGCCGATGGTGTTCAAATGGTGATACATAATATGATTTTAATTCCATCTCTTTGCTATCACCGAGTGATCATCTGGTAGCCTTAGGTTAGTGATCTTAACTGTTGTCATTCAGCTATATTCCCCCTAAAATGGGTTTTTAACCGCCTAAAATGGGTTTTTTTTTCTCTCTCTTCAAATGATCTATTAATTTTAAAAACCAGAGACACTTTCTTCATGCCATCTGTTAATTTTTAAAGGCAAAGGAAGCATTTTAAAGCATCTATTTTTATTTTTTTGTAAGAATCCATTTCAAGAAATAAAACAATATTGAAGAGATAAAAATCAGCTCGTGATGCTTCTCTCTTCTTTTCTGAAAATCTGGATTTGAGGATCTAATTAATCTGCTAATATCTCGTTGCTGGGGCATGCTCTTTTTTCCCATTAATGTGCTCACTCACACTTTTTCTTCTTTTCTCCTCCCCCTCTTCTAATTAACACATTTTACATTGGAGTAATTGGCTTGTTCTCTTCTGAGCAAATCTTTTTCTCGCCATCCTGGTTTGCTGCAGAAAGAAAAATGTGGACAATTCTCAGTGAAGCGATCAAAATTATAGATGTCTTTCTTCTCTGCAGGATCTGGAGGAGGAAATTGAGGAAGACCACTGAGGAATGCATTCCTTTGCATATTTGCAGCAAGTATAATTGTGGTCAGGACAGGAGGGGCATTCACAGAACATGAATTGCCAGACCCAAGTTTAGTGGCTGCATTCACACAACAAACCAGTCATGGTTATAGCTTTTATAAGAGGGGTGTCAGCCTTAGAAGCCATTTTTTACTTGGAAGCTTCAAGGATGACACACTGAGTGCCTGGGAATTTGGGAGGGGGGATTTTGTAGTGAGGTAGAAGATTAGACACAGCAACATTCTTTCTCAGAGAGTCAAGGACAGGTTGCCCTGCACCTGGAGGGAAGGAACTGGGAGGATGTCTCCTGTTGGGATGAAGATTTGATTGGGCCTTGTGATGGACTGATGGATGCAGGGGATGGATCTTTGATTTCTCTTTTCGGAAGGGAAAATCTGGAATTCTTAGATTCGGGTTTTCTCAGATGTGCCAGTATGGCAATTCTAATAAAATGGAACTTTGAGGAATTGATGTTCTCAGAGTTTATTGGTTTGGAGTTGGTTAGTTGGAATGCTGACAAGGGGGGGAGTTAGCATGTTGATCCAAGCCCATTTGGTTTCTCTGAGACCACCATGTTATACAAACCAGAAGTTTGATTAATTCATGAGATAAGACACAACAAAAAGAGGGATGGAGATATTGCAGGTTTATTGTCAGGTGCAAAGAATCAGGACTCCCATGGAAAGTTCCAATGAAGCTGATTTATTGCTCATGCCTATTCACAAGAATCTAGCCAACTAGACTTGAAATTCTAGACCTAGAGAACCTAGAATTATGCTGCCTTCGGTCCGATCTAAGTATAGTATATAAAATCATACATTGCAATGTCCTACCTATAAATGAATATTTTAGCTTCAACCATAACAATACAAGATTAAACAATAGATACAAACTCAAGGTTAAATCGCACCAAACTTGATTGCAGGAAATATGATTTCAGCAACAGAGTGGTCAATGTCTGGAATACTCTACTTGACACTATGATTTCTTCCCCAAACCCCAAAAATTTTAACCTTAGACTGTCTACTATTGACCTCACACCTTTCCTAAGAGGTCTGTAGGGGNTTCTTCCCCAAACCCCAAAAATTTTAACCTTAGACTGTCTACTATTGACCTCACACCTTTCCTAAGAGGTCTGTAGGGGGCGTGCATAAGCGCACCAACGTGCCTACCATCCCTGTCCTATTATTTATTTTTTTTATTTTTCTTATATGTATCCATGTTTTCATAACTATGTTTTTACTTATATCTATTATCTTGTAAGCAAATGACAAACCAAATAAAATAAATAAAAAAATAAATAAATCTAATTATTATGGCTATTAGTTGTCTAGATTCTTGTGCATAGGCATGAGCAATAAATAAATTATTTAAGTGGTGTTAAATAAGAGTTAACAGAATCTAAGAGCAGTTAGATGGTTGTGGGAATGTAGTGAATCTAGGCTGATTACTCTCTTGACTCCACTCTCAGGCTCTGCCTGTCCTTTTACTTTACATATAATAACCGAGTTCAATGTATTGTGTAAATACAATCAAAGAGAAATCTAGAGATTTTGGTGCATTGTGGTTCATGACAATGTGATCCAGAGTTTTGTATAATCAATGTTAATGGAGTGGTTGAGACAAAGGAAGGATGGTGAATTCTCTGTCCTTACAGTATTCTGAATAAATGAATGAATTGCTATTGACATGGGCTCTATTTTTTCAGTGGGTTTGAAGTGAAGCATAGTCACCAAACCAATAGTAACACTGGTTGAATTCCACCTCTGTTCTAACCAGATTCCATTCAATTTCAAATCTAATTCAGCTCAATTGAATGTTGCCACCTTTTGAGATACCTAGCAGCTCATTGATTAATAGATATTGTTCATCAGGTTTTTATAAGTAATTTCTGTAGAGCTTTGATGTAAGTCACATATAGCATTGTCATTGTCAGCCTTGGTCATCCATCTCATCCTGGGAACCCTTTTTTTTTGAACTATTACCATCTGACAGATGGTACAGAATAATAAAAACAAGGACAGATAGGCTGAAAAACAGCTTCTATTCCAAGGCAGTAGCTCTTTAGAATTCTGCTGAAAAGTGCCATGTTGGTGTGGTGTCAGGGGTTTCCAGTTCAATGTGTGAAGGGTGCAGGATGTGTGTTTATGTTTATTTTCATGGTCATGGTCGTGATGTGTACTGAAGATGGTGTTTGATTTCATTGTATGAGGTACAATGACAATAAAGTAAACTCAACTCAACTTGTATCATCCTTTACAATGTCCAGCCAATGGGTACTTTCTCCCCTTTCCATTGATCACTCCCAGTATGAGTGACTTTTTGAGTGAGTCATTTTGTGTGACATGGCCAAAGTATGATAGCCTTCACATACAGCTGAGTGAAAAATAGTAAACCTGTGGGACATCCTCTAACCCCCACTCCTTTAATCTTAAACTATCCACTATTGACCTCACCCCATTCCTAAGAGGTCTGTAAGGAGCGTGCATATGTGCACCATTGTGCCTACCGTCCCTGTCCTATTGTCCCCATTTATTTGTACCTATTTCCTGTATTCCTACTCATGTTTATACTTATATCTTGTAAGCAATTGATAAATCAAATAAATAAATAAATAAACTGTTGACCCCATCTCATAACACAACTCATAACAAAATGATCAAGATAATTAATACTGTACTTTCACTCTGTTGACTTATAACTACTTTGTTGATGTACGTAGAAACAAACCAGATCTAAACAAGTTATGCATTGATCACAACTATCATGCCAAATCATTTATTTCATCTTACTGAAGCTCTTTTGCACTTTGCATTCAAACAGCATCTTCTTCTGGTCTCTTTAATACCTTCTGGATGAAAAAAAAAGAGAACTGCTTTGAGTATCCGATAATTTCATTCTGAGTAAAATCATGAGAAGACATGTGTGTGTGAAACCTGTTGTTAACAGTTCTCACATCTCTAGACAACGTGGGCAGTTCATTTTTTTACCACCCTGTAGGATGTAAGTCTCTGTATCATTTATGAGCTTCGTATTCCAAAATTACCTTCATTGCATCTCAAGAGAAGAACATTGTAAACACAGCATGTTCAGAATAGGTGTTATATAGAAACAACAGAGAAAGTTTAGCATCTCTGCAGGTCTTTGCCTACTAAAATATTTCAAATCCCAAATTAAAAAGTCACTTTTTTATGGGAATAGGGAACACCCCCCATTTTCTCATTCTTTAAAACAAAAATAATCAAGAAGCTCCTAAATTGATTTTAGAAAGACTTCATTTGTAGAGACTACAAAGACATGATTTTTAATGTGATTTTGTCTAATAATTCTTTTTAATGGAAGAGAAACACCTTCAAAACATTTTAGTTCAGACAATGACCCTGGTGAGCTCAGTTTAATAAATCTTGAGGCCTCCTGGGGAATGGAGGCCTGAATTTCAGGGGATCAATCAACAACATTTATCAACCCATTCACATTTGTTCTCCTTGGGTATCTAAAAATGGGTTCAACACAAATGAGGCTGAGGGATCAAACACTTCTATGAGATGAAATTGGCTTGTTGTTAATGTACATCAGTGTTACAAAAATATAGGCATGTTTGAACAAAGCCGCAGAGAGCCTTTTAACATTTCACATAGATTGAAGAGAAAAGAACCAGATGTTTTTAGCAGAGGGAATTCACCAAGACAAGATACATATTTCATGGGCAGGGATTTTTCAACAGTAAAAGTAAAGAAACTGTTGTGTTCCAAAGCTTTAATATTAGAAGCGTTGATCAAGCAAACCATGATTGATTCAGATCAACTTCACTGTAACATAGATATTTGATTGGCTGGCTTTTTAAATTCCTTCTCGTGTCAGATTTTTGGTCCCACCTGCAAGAAAATTAAATGACACAAAGCGCAGTTATAGTTACTCTTGTTAAAAATAACAAAAACCTTTCTCCTCCCCAACTACTATTCAACAAACTCACTAAAACACTCCCAAAACATAATTATTTTGATTGTAAAAATTATTGGAAACTCATTAAAAATTAATATCCCATCATCTAAAACTAATTTTTCCCTTGATATACAGTATACAATAGGATTATTGTATTCATGAAGTTACTCTTATAAAGACAGTGTAGAAGAGCATAGAAAATAGAATAATACGTTTGGAAGGGACCTCAGAGGTCTTCTAGTCCAGTCCCTGACCATGGCAGGAGATCTTACACCATTCCAGACAAATGGCAGTCCAGTCTCCTCTTGAAAACCTTTAGTGGTGGAACACCCACAACTTCCTGAGGTAAGCTGTTACACTGATAATTGTTTTTATTGTCAGGTAATTTCTCCTTAGTTCTAGGTCGGATCTGTCTGATTTTGTTTATTTATTTATTTACTTTGTCAAGCAAGTATGAGAAAACAAGTATAAGTATGAACATAACATATAAACATAAACAGGTATAAGTGTATACATAATAAATGAGTACAAATAAATGGGAACAGTAGGACAGGGACAGTAGGCATGTAGGTGTGCTTATGCACGCTCCCTTACAGACCACTTAGGAATGGAGTGAGGTCCATGGTAGACAGTTTAAGGTTAAAGGAATGAGGGTTAGAGGATGTAACAACAGAGCCAGGTAGTGAGTTCTAGGCATTGACTACTCTGTTGCTGAAGTCGTATTTTCTGCAATCGAGTTTGGAGCGGTTCACTTTGAGTTTGTATCTATTATTCGCCTGTGCGTTATTGCAGTTGAAGCTGAAGAAGTCATTGACAGGTAGGACACTGTGGCAGACAATTTTGTGTATTAAGCTTAGGTCAGACCGTAGGTGGCATAGTTCTAGGTTGTCCAGGTCCAAAATTTCAAGCCTGGTGGTATAAGGTATTCTATTGCAAGCTGAGGAGTGGTGAACTGTCTTCAAATGTCCCAAAGATGTTTTTTTTTTCAAAAAGTAATTGGACTTCTTTTGTTTTTCCTTGAAGATGTTTCGCTTCTCATCCAAGAAGTTTCCTCAGTTCTCAAAGAAGCTTCTTGCGTGAGAAGCAAAACAACTTTGAGGAAAAACAGCACCTTTGGGATAACCATGACCTGGTTGAATGAGAATTTCCATAGACATCTCTCTTTAATGATCTTCCACTGTTACTTCTTGTCTTGCCCTCAGGTACTTTGGAGAATATGTTGACTCCTCTGTGACTTGCCCTCAAGTGCATAATCAATTGCCCTGCCTTATAGCCAAAGATATTGAGCAAATGAACTGTTGCGGTATTATTAAAGGAAGTACATTAAATCAAGGAAAGTAGGCTCAGTAGAGTTATTTTGGCAGTGAAGTCCTGCAAAAGAAGGAGGCAATAGCTAGGGGACTGCTCATATTTCTTTAGAGGTCCAGCTATTTGTATTTCAAGGAGTAAGAAATGGAAATCAGCTTATAATAATGCCCTTGTATAAATCAATGGTGCAGCTAGACTTCCAATGCTGTAGATCCTTCTGGACACCAGACCTCTGAAAGAATATTGTAGTACTGCAAAAGGTGAAGAAAAGGTTAATCAAATTGATTAGCAGTCACCCTGAAACTACATTTGAGAGGCTCTGCATGAGATTAAGCATTTATGCTATGACAGATTTTTAAGATTCTCTACTTTGATGCCAGCTCTTCTACTAAAATCTTTTGCTCCTTCTTAATCAACTTAAGACAAAAAGATGACTTCGGCAGTGCGTTGTCAAATATGCCCAGCAATGATAGTGCTGTTCTTTTTTTTTTTTCCCACAAGTGGTCTTGAAAAGACCAGACAGCGTACAGAAATGTAGCTGCAGTGATTTGAAAATCATTTTAATCAGCCAAGAAAAATTAGAGTCCCAAACACTGACCCTCCAGCTTTTATTTACATCCCTGTCTGATTTTCATGGGTTGCTAGAAAACAGCTGAAAAGATTGAAGGATGGACGTGACTGTTATAATCTATCTTCTCCTTTTGCTGTATTTTGGTATTGTGAGTTATTTGCTTGTATTCCAGGAGAATTTTAAAAAGGGACTAGACCCCCTGGGCCCTGCTGAGTCCTCCTTTCACAGATATTTCTTTACCTAAACCAGTGAAAGAATGACAATGGGTGGGCAGAAAAACAATGCAAGCATAAGTGACTTTTGACTTCCTGCTAGCTTTCCCATTGAGTTTCCTTATGGGAAGCTGACAGAGGGCATCAGAAATCTTCCTTCCTTCCTTCCTTCCTTCCTTCCTTCCTTCCTTCCTTCCTTCCTTCCTTCCTTCCTTCCTTCCTTCC